>PVLC010005962.1:62254-72721 GCA_004027655.1 Graphiurus murinus
AAAAAAAAAAAAAAAAAAAATAGCTGGGAATGTAGCTCAGAGAGGGAATATCTCTGCGTTAAATCCCCAGTATCATAAAAAATTATATATATATATATATATATATATATAATTTTGTGTATATATTAACTAATATATAAAAGACATTTAATATTTTAAGACATATTATGTATCACATATATATTAAATACATATTATTACTATATTAATTATATACATATATAAAAGATATTTCCAAATATACTCAGCTTCTGCAGCACTAAGGGTCATGATGCCAATAATTTTGAGGAGAAACTGTTCACCTCCTCAGATTGTGTTACTTTATTTATTTTTTATTTTTTATTTTTTTGCGGTACTGGGGGTTGAACTCAGGGGCATTCTACCTTCGAGCTATACCCCTAGCCCTATTTTTTATTCTTTATTTTGAAACCAAGTCTCACTAAGTTGCAGAGGGCCTCACTAGGTAACTGAGGGTGGCTACGAACCCGGATCCTCCGGTCTCAGCTTCCCGAATGCTGGGATTACAAGCATGCGCCACAACGCCCAGATAGATTGTGTTACTTTAAATAGAATGTGTATTAATAAAATCATGCAAAATTACGTTAGAGTTATTTAAGTATTAATGTGTGACATTAAATAAGAAATTATTTTTAAATCAAGTCCATTCCTTTATGGTTTATTATCTGATATGGTTGTCTGCTCTGGGGGAAGTGTATATCAATAAATAAATGAACATTTATTCTGTCTCAGAAATCATCACTCCTTCTTGAAGTGGTAGATTAATGGACAGCATCTTGTGTTTGGAACTATATATATACTTGTCTCTGCTCCCCTGATGCAATGAGTGGGCATATCATACAAGTTTGCCCTATTTCCATTGGTTTGGTTCAGGGCTGGTACTAAGTTTTTAGCAGAGAAAATAAAAAGAGTATAAAAAATAAAATAAAAAGATACAATAACAATAACTTTTTCTATGAGTGAGTAGAGTAGTAGAGAAAGATCTTTTCTCCTCTGACTGTACAGATTTGCTTTGTGATGCCAAAAATTGACATGCAATCTGTACCAAGTTCTGTTCCCTGAAAGAGAATTTTGAGATGGAGATTGTCAAAAACGAGGCTTATTAGGACTTTTTAAATTTTTTATTTTATACTTTTATTGATGCATTATAGTTTTACATCATAATGAAGTTCATAGCAATAATGACATACATGCACACAGCACTTTTTATTTTTATGGATGCTATAGCAGTGCATTGAAAAGTGTTGTCTTAAAAGAGCAGAGATTTATTCTCTTACAGTTCTGAAGGACAGAGGTCAGAAATTTAGGTGCACATAGGGTTGTATTGATCCAGAGGAAGCTTTACAGTAAATCCATCCCCTCTTCCAGCTTTCAGTGGTTGGAATTCCCTGAATTCTGACTGCATCTCTCTCCTATCTTTGTACCACCACCTCCTCTCCATGTGTTTGTGTCAAAACTTTCTTTTCCTTTCTGTTATAAGACCATATGTGATTGCATTTTGAGTACACCAAATAATCCAAGTAAAACTCTTCTCCAGATCTGTAATGTAATTAAACATTTTGGAACATGAGTAATATATGTTAGTTTGCTTTATGAAGTTATATTCATAGTTTCGATGGGTCATGAAGTAAATCTATCTTGGGTAGGAGCACATTTTTAGCCTAACAAAAAAAAATCAAGTTTGCAATCGCATGTAAAATGAAAGAAAAAGGCTCAGGATTGAGGGGAAGGCATGATCCAGCTATGATGCTAGCTCAGTAAAGACATCATCAAACCCAAAGGGATATTAGCCTTGCAAAATTGTCCAAAGGTGAAGTGAACCAGTCAGGGCTGTCTAATCTTTGTGAACAGGTTATTAAAAGAGGTCTGGTCCAGAAAGGAGGCGTCACTGTGGGTGAGTGATTTTCTCCAGCTACAGCTATTCTCAGTGATAATATTTTAATCTTGTACAGATTAGTAAGGAAAGCTCAGGCTCAAAGAAATTCCATAAAGAAAGATAGAAAGATTTAGAATTTATAATAGCTCTTAAAAAGGACTAATATATCATTTATTACATCAAGCATTATAAAATTAAAGCTCTGATAGATGTTTATACAAATTGATAATTCTTCCTAAAACCTGGGGGAGGGACTCCAAATATCATTGAAAAATTAAAAGTGAGGATGTAAGCATTTATTGTGAGGCATGGGTCACAGAAAATATTTGAGAAAGGTGTCTAAGCAATGGCCCCAGAAAATAAAACATGACAAAGAAGAGCTGGCGGGAACAAAAATGGATATGTGAAGTCAAAGCATTGGCTAGAGGGTTTATTATAGAAAAGAGCTGTTAGAATCATGAAAGTGAACACAATTCTGGTCCACCCATAAAGCATCTCATTGTGGTCAATACTAGAAGAGTAAACATAGATTCATTAATTTAAAAAAAATAAATATCTAGTTTATATAACTAAAACTAAGTGCAAAAACTTATAGCATTCCTGAAGGTATTGATCTATATAGATGTAAAGAAGAGAATTCAAATGTAGGGTAAGTTTAAAAAGTGTTAAAAAATACACAGTGCACGCCAACACACACAACTCTGAACATTTTTATTAAAAAATGAATAGAAGTAAGGATTAAATAACAACAGAATCAGACACATTTATTATCAATCCTGACAGAGAAACTGAAAAAAATACTTGTGTTTTAAGTAAAAAAATTTATGCAAGTCCTAGAAAAATACAAAGGTAATGAAAAATTGAGTTTTACATAAGTACATACATAAAGGTATCAATGTTCACTAATTCAATCGAGGCAGGTTCCAAAGTTTCTTCAATGTAACATGCTTTGTAACCTAAATTAAAAGACTAGGAAGCAGTCTTTGCAGCTATTATAATGGACAGTGATAAACATTAGTGGTCACCACTAAGACAGAGAGTTAGTTAACATTAGTCAGGGCAGTTGAGGCTGTGAGACATAAAGGATCCAAAAGGGAAGTGAAAATCGAACACAAGATTGCATATCATGCCTTACTTAAGAATCTAATTAGAAATTATACATACAAAAAAATCAAAAAGTTGCCAAATTTTCCCTCTGGAATAGAGGATTTAAAGAATTCCTGGATTACCACCCCAATGAGGAATTACAATGAAAATGTCTTGATGACATGTTTTACCCATTTTGGGTAGTCACAGGTTATTTATTCTACTGCTCTGTATTGTTTAAGCCTTTCTTTTTGTTTACATTATCATGATTTTGAAAATAAGAAAGTCAGAATTCTTACCAGTTCTGTGTTCTTGGATAACCATGTAAATTACTCAGATACATTGTGTTTTATGAAACAAATGCATGTATAACTTATGCTACAGTAATTTTAGTATATTATGGCTTCTTGCACTGTATTAAGTATAAGAAACATTCAAATTGAACATCTCAAACTTTATCATATCATCTTTAAATTGACAAATCTCTCTCTAAGTGTCTGAATTTTAATCTAACATATTTGATTTTTGTTCTGGTGGATAAGATAAGAAATCATAAATAAAAGCTGATATAAACTCAAATTTATTTTTTTTCCCTTACTTCCAGCGCTAAGGAAAAGTTATCCTTCACAATCTCAAAATCTAAACCTGAGGACATCCCACCTCTTTAGGACCTTGTTTAATTTCATACCTCACTGCTTTCTTCTCATTCTCATCTATCTATAAAAATGACAAGGACTCTCTGTTTCTAGAAATGCCCCTGTCCCTGCTCTCTTCTGAAGCTGCCTCTTTTTCTCTCTGAATAGGACATAGGTCAGTTCCTTTATCCCAAAGCCAAACAGGATGCTTAGTTCTATTTAGTTGCTCTTCTTCTTATCTTGAGAAGAAACTTTGAGTAGTCATTTTAGTGCTTATAAAATATATAATTATAGGAATAATTTTGATGATTTTTAATTTTTAACTTCATTTGTATTTATTATGAAGTAAAGGAAGCTCTTCAATGTGATGACTATAAAACAAAATGTGCAAAGTTCTCTTCTACTCTGAGCAGATTTAAAATGAGTAGAAAATATGATGAAATCTACAGTATACTAATATTATTGCCATATGTTAGTGCAACTGCAACTCATCAAAGACTCAGAATGAAAGTCAAACTTGCCTCCCCTAGCTATTTTTTCAAGCATTTTTTTTTTGATGCCCTGGAGCCCTATGTATCAGTTCATAGAAAATTAGAAACTTTCAATTCATTTTGGATATTTTGTTTTGTTTTTTTTCTTAAATCTTTTTAGAGACTCTCTTGTTCTTCTCTCATTTAAAATGTCAGACAACTGGCAATCTTTAGAATTATCACTTGAATATTATATCTTAGATGCCCTTGCTATTGATGTCAACAGTTCACTACAATTACTGCCCTCTGCCTGAAGTCCTCCATCACTTTACGGCCTTCAACAAATATTTTTTCAATTTATTTTATCGTAAATCACCCTCTTGATCCTAAAGTTTCAATACTTATTTATCAATTTTTCTGATTAATATGGAGTGAGAATAGAGAGCTAGATTTTTCTCTTACACACCTAATCAATATTACTTCTAATTCCACTTATTATTTTAAAGTTTTCATTTATGTGGATTTTTAATTTCCTAATTATTTTTAAGTATCAACAGAGCTGAATTTTTTTCAACTAATGCAAGTATTTTTTTTCCAATCTGGATTTCAGAGGTTAAGTTACTGTAATGAATTTTGTTCTTCTATATAATGTCTCATTTATTAATCAGGTGTGCACTAGATGAAACTAATATATTGAGATGCTATAAGTTATTGTTGAAGGAGAAAAATAAGATTACAAAAATGCTTATTTTAAAATTTTCATCAGATCCCTTCAGGTAGGTAAAAGTTCTTGAATTCTCAGTATCAATATAAAATGTGGGAGATTAGGGTTATCATTCAAGCATTTGATATTTTCAAAGGGCCCACGGAGAAGGAGAGGTATTAAAATGTTTTGCTGTTCAGTGAGTCTCTTTCTGTCCTTATAGAATTTTCAACTATAGTTTTAGTTGATAACAATGAGTATAGTACTTGTCCTGATGATGTATATAATGCTTATACTATTATACCATTTTTTTAGAAGCCCACAGATTAATATAACCATAGAAAAATAAGACTAAGCTTTTGGAACTTATGGAAAATTTCAATGCAGAGAGTATTTTCAAAAACAACTTGCAAGATCATCAGAAGTACCTCATTTCTTTGCCTCTTTACCAACACAGATTATTTAAAAAATAATTTAAAAGTGTAAGTCTTGGTTTTATAGGGAAAAATATGTACTTTTATTTTCTGAAATATTTCAGCTTTAAAGTGAATAACTTAAAATGAGTAGGCTTATTTTATTTAGAGTCTTATTAGTAATAGACTCTTCACAAGGAAAGGAATTGAGTAGTAAGGAACTCTGCACTCCACTCTCTGTCCTCAAAGTGTGCATGTTGAAATACTCAGAATCAACCGGGCTTATGTCTCATATAAATCCACAGGTTTAGAAGGGAGATATAAACTGTCTTTTTCACCTATATATTCAAGTAGTGATTTAATTGAGTTTGTAGTGCGTGAGAACCTGTCATTATACAAATATTTTCAAATGTATCCTTCTAAATATTAAAAACAACTGCTAAATTATGTTTAAGTCATGACATGCAATAAATATTAATGAAGTACACTAATTTCCAATTTCCCACTAACACTGCAAGTTTTTCCCGCCTGGATTCCTTTACTAAAATCTAATCTTATCTGCGGCTTCATATTCTCCTTGTCACCTGCTCACATCATTTTCAACACAGACTTCAAATGTTTAACTTTTCCCTGACAATATATTGATGGGGAATAGGGATAGAACGTTAGAGTTTCTAGCCTTCTTATGTAGAAAAACACTTTGGTGATATGATTAGACTGTTACTTATCATGATAATTTGTTTTTAATGTCTTAAGAAAAAGGTGTATTTTCCTTATCAGAATCACACATCAGATAATTCAAGTCATTGATAGAATTAAAAATAATACTTTTCAATAAAATAAGGAATCATTTCATTTGAAGAAAAGACTAAAATTCATAGGGTTGAGCAAACAATGGAAACAGAAACATTCATTCACTACTTTAAATAACCTATAATTAAGTGATGTGAACTCTGTAAAATCAATTCATTGAGGAACTACAAAGAATCATCATGCCCCAGATTTTCTTCTCCTATCCAAGTAATTAATACTCTTAAAACAAAAGCAGAACACTGCAATGATGATTTCAAATCTCTTATTGTAAGAGATCTATCATTGCATAAAAGGGATAAACAAAGCTTGTAATTGAATTTGTATATTTTTCTGTTTTTACTGTACAGAAGCAAGTGCTTATATTTCCAAATAAAAGACAAACAACATGAATTTTCTGCATCATTTCCTTGTAAAATATAGATTTTTAGCTGTTCTTTGTATTTCTTAAATATTGGCAATTATATTGTTAATATTGTTTGATTGACACATATAATTAGACATTTCAACATTTACATTTGAGTATGATTTAGTTGTGTATTGCCTAATTCAATAGAATTTAGGTAGTGAAAATTTCATGTGAGTGGGTAATAAGCCAAGCTATTTAAGCCACAAAACTAATAAAGTCAAGTTTGGATTAATTTAGAAACTGTCATTCTGGATCCCTAATTAAAACTACTTTTCCCTGTGCACAAAGGCAATGTACAATGTAGTATACAAATTTTCAAGGTGTGTCTCTGGTTAAATCACATAATTTTATTTTCTAATAAAAATGATTTTTTAACTGTGTGTGTGTGTGTGTGTGTGTGTGTGTGTTACTAGAGATTAAATGCAGGGGCAATCTACCTCCAAGTTACACCCCCAAAACTTTTTTTAATTTTTGTTTTAAAATACTGTCTCGCTAGATTGCTGAGAGTCTCACTAGGTTACTGAGGCTGTCTTCAACCCTGTGATTCTCTTGTCTCAGTCTCCCCAGCACTGGCATTACAGGTGTGCAAAACTACATCCAACTGGCAGTATTGAATTTGATCATTGATTTCTCCATACATTTGTGGCACATGCTTAGTTAAATCCACTTATCTGAATTAGATAACAGCAGAAAACATCATTTTTAATGACTAAGAACATTGTAATCTCAATCTATATTTTGTGATTACATAAAAGATAGTTCACTGAGCATTTTTCCCCTTCAGTGTTTTATTTTTCCTCATTGCAAGAAGATAACAGCCATATTCTTCAATTCTTTCTTGGTTTAGATTTGTGCATTTTGGACACACTCTGAGTTTTATATTGTATTTTCAAAGCTCAGTATAGAAAAAGGCAATGAAGATATTAAATTTCCAAGCTCAGTATAGAAAAAGGCAAGGAAGATATTAAATTTCAATTAATTTTATCAAGTTAAAAGAAAAATGTGATGTTTTTAAAACAATGCCTTCTAAACACTTGATATTTGAATTATTGGAGATAGCAAGAACAGGTTCAAGGCTCATTGGAAGAATCCTTACAGATTCTCAAATAATACAGTAACTGCATGACATACCTTGGTAACCTACATTCCAGACATTGAGCTCTGAACCTAGATGTGTACTTCCATTCAGCTTGCCAAACATAAGAACATAAGATATAATAGATGTTGAGAGTACTGGCTAGTACAACACTCATCTAAATAGCAGGTATAAAAGATTTGAGTCAGAAGCTTTTCCTTTAAAAAGTATTTTAAGTCCCAGTAATTGGGAGACTGAGACTGGAGGATACGGGTTCGTGGCCAGCCTCAGTACCCTAGTGAGGCACTCCACAACTTAGTGAGATCCTGTTTCAAAATAAAGAATAAAAAAAATAGGGCTGGGGGTATAGCTCAAAGTTAGAATGTCCCTGAGTTCAATCCTCAGTACCAAAAAAAAAAATAGGACTGGGGGTATAGCTTGGAGGTAGGGTTCCATCCTCAGTACTGAAAAAAAAAATTAAGTAATAGCCTGATATTACAATAGTAATAAAAACAGACATTTCCTGATGTCATATTTAATTGTGAGAAAAAACAATAAACCAATTCATAAACTGTCCCCCGTATCAGAAGAAGATCATAAGTAAGCCCTATGAAGGAGAAATTTAAAACTTCAGAGCAATAGAGAAAGTGAAGGGACAGGTTTTGAGCACTTAATAGATTATCAGGAAAGTTTCTCTAAGGTAATATGTGAGCAAACACTTGAAGGAAGTGAAAAAGGCAGGCATGTGAGTATCTGGGACAAGATGTTCCTAGGCAGGGAGAACACCAGGTGGAGTCATTTCAGCAGGAATTATATTTACAAATTTGCAGAGCAGGTAGGAGGGCTACCTGGAAAGACATAAGTGAGCAAAGGGAGAAGATAGAATGTAAGAAGGGACATAGAATGGAGTTGCAATTTTTCTAGGGCCTTGCAACCTTTCCAAATATCTTTATTATATCCCTTAGAAAAATGAAGACTGCTGTAATGACTGAGATTAAATATTAAACTATATTAGAAGGGATACTTGGAATCTTGCTAAACTTAGTTTGGGATCTATGATGGGGCTATCTAAGTTTTTGGAAATAATAAAACAAAATGTCAAAAATGATGTTACTGTTTTTTTTTTTTTTGCTCATGCCTTTCTACTGGTAAACCTTTATGCATTCTCCTCAAGAAGTAGCCATGTCATAAACTGAGTGTTTATCATTTTTTATATTTATTTCATCTCTATTTGAAAAGAAACAGAGATGAAATACTCCTGTTGAGAAGCATTTAAGTTATATTCAGAATTTTTTCCAATGAATGATACTAGCATGGGTATTTTTTCATTATCCTTTACATCTTCAAACTCAGATGTTGCATATGTTTTTCTAAAGTATATCTCTAAGGTTACAGTTGTTGAGTCATGAGTCATAAGGGGTAGGTGGTTCTTAAAACTTACAAAACACAGCAATCACTGATTTATCCATACATTTGTGACAGTATTGACTTTTTTTTTTTTTTTTTTTTTTTGTACTAGGGAGTAAACCCAGGGGTATTCTACCCCTGAGCTCCATCCACCAGCCCTATTTTATTTTTTGTTTTGAATCAGGGTCTGGCTATGTTGCTGAGAGTCTTACTACTTGCTGAGGCTCTTTTCCAACTTCCTATCCTTGTGTCTTAGCCTCCCAAGTACTGGTATTACAAATGTGCACTGCCACATCTGGCTGGAAGTATTGATTTTGACCATTGATTTCTCCAAACATTTGTGGCTCACCCTTAGTTAAATGTACTTATCTGAATCTGTTTTACAATAGATTCAGTATTTTACTTTTAATAAATCACGTTTGCAGTTTTATGAACTACCTTGTGCATGGTTAAATCTAGGCTCTTGATCACTAAATGCTTTGTCTAGAGCTTGAATCTCTCCCTCTACAAAAACAAACAAACAAACAAAGCCTCTCTCACAGTTATAAAATGCTGGCAATATTTGTTGTTTTTATTTGTTCTTTTAAAATTCTTTTACTGCTTGGGATTCTGAATACCCATTTAATAAAAGTGAATTACATTTATCTGAAACTCTTTAGTATTTTATATCAATCTACTTCATCTTCCTGAAATCTGATTTGTGTGATGATATATAGAGGACACAGAGCTCGTAATATATATATATATATATTAAATAGATTCCAGGTAATTTTAAATATAGTGTACTTCTAATGAATGCCTGTTTTTAATTAATTTGCAAATTTTCTATTTTTCTCTTATGCTGAGACAGTATATATTGAGGGGGTTCACTGTGTTTTATCAGTTTTCTTTTGGTGAGTCATAAATTATTTCTGCTTAATGTCATCTATTTTATTCGATATGTTTTGTATATCCAAAGTCAAGTTTCAGGCAAATGCTACTCTTTTTATAGATTAAGTAATATTTGTAGAAAGAGAAATTCTTCATATTATGTATTATCTCTAAGAGTAACTGTTAATTTTACATGTCAAATGAAATATATTGTACCTGGTAACTTTATTTTTCTTAGAGGGTTAATTCAGAAGAAAGAAAATGAATCTACATCCAGGTAATGAACAACTATGGAGTCATCTGAGTGATTTAAAACCATTTTCTAAAGTGTGTAAGATATCTGAAGGGAATGATATTTCTAAAACTGTTTAAATATTTAAGGCTAAAATTGTCTTGGAAACATTTGTGATAGTCTAATCAAGATGCAAAATGTTTTATATATGTTCTGTTCTTGGGAGGATCAAAATCAGGAAAGTTTAAAAAAAATCTTAATATACAGCCGGGCGTGGTGGCGCACGCTTGTAATCCCAGCATTCGGGAGGCTGAGACCGGAGGATCCGGGTTCGCGGCCAGCCTCAGCTACCTAGTGAGGCACTCGCAACTTAGTGAGACTCGGTTTCAAAATAAAGAATAAAAATAGGGCTGGGGGTGTAGCTCGGAGGTAGAATGCCCCTGAGTTCAATTCCCAGTACCGC
>PVLC010005963.1:0-72516 GCA_004027655.1 Graphiurus murinus
TAAGGTGGGTTTATTCCATTCATCTGAGAATCCTCCATACTGTTTTCCAAAGTGGTTGCACAAGTTTGCAATCCCACCAACAATGTATTAGGGTTCCCACTTCTCCACACCCTCGTCAGCAGGTGTTGTTGTTCTTGTTTTTTATGATTGACATTCTGACTGGAGTTAGGTGAAATCTCAAGGTAGTTTTGATTTGCATTTCTCTGATTGCCAATGATGTGGAACATTTCCTCATACATTTATTGGCCATTTGTATTTCTTCTTTTGTGAGGTGTCTGTTTAGATCCTTCAGCTTGGTAGGAAACATCCTCCCAGTTGTGTGTGTCTGGTTCATATGAGTTGAGCTTGCTAGGCAAATGCTCTACCACTGAGCTACATCCCAGCCCCATTCTTACTCACCAGTTTAGTCTACTCATTACCCCTCCAAAGATAGGCATGGGCAGCTGGGTGTGATGGCCCATGCCTATTAGTAATCCCAGTACTTGGGAGGCTGCGACAGGAGGATTGCAGGTTCAAGACGAGCCTTGTCAACTTAGCCAGAATCTATTTCAAAATAAAAAGGACTGGGGCTGTAGCTCAGAGGTAGAATGTTCCTGAGTTCAATCCCCAATACTTAAAAAAGAAAGAATGGCATGATCTACCTGTTGCCACAGGGAAGGGCCAGTATAGTTCTCCTTAAGTTTTAGTAATTGAAGGCTCTGTGTTATTTTTGTTTTGTTTTTTGTTTTTTGTTTTTAAGTATAGGAGGTAGGAATCACCTGGTATACTCCTAGGCTCCATCCACTGAGATTCTAATTTAGTAGATCTGTAGATGAGACATGAAAATTTGCAGCTTTAGTAGTAGCCCTAATGGATTTTGATAAAGTCCAGCCACAGAATACAGTGAGAAATAGCTCTATTTCTTAAAACTCTACTCATCCTCCAAAAATATATGTATTTCAATTCCCAGATAGACCCCAGGACCTTGAGCATGCTAGGCTCAGTATAAGCACTCTGTACTGAGCTACCTCCCTAGGCCCATCCATTTTTAAATATGAGCACTCCATGCTGTGAACTCATACGGTATCTTGCTGTAAAAGTCATTGATTCGCTTCTCAGAGATTACTGCCAACCATTTTAGGATGGCAACTCTACCCCTTTTGTTCCCCTTTTCTTCCTTAATTTTCCTCGATAGCATTACTTGATCTTACAGTAGATCTGTTCATTTTCTTCGTAGAAACTATTTTTCCCCCACTGGCAAATAAGTTCTATGAAGGTATTGTATTGTTCACTCCTAGAGTATCATCAAAGCTTAGAATTACCAGTAAGCACTCAAGAGCTACTTTTTAATATACCTTTATTGGTGCATCGTAGTCTCATATCATAATAAAATTCAGAGTGATAGGCACATACCTGCACATAGCAATTGGTGAGATACTCAAGAAATATTGTTGAACAAATACACTTGACACTTAGCATATAAACTTTTATTGTTGTCTTTTCATGAATGTTCCCAATGATCCTACAATATGATATGCTTAGGGGAGAGGCTCCTTAATACATTTATTTATGTATGTATGTGTGTGTGTGTGTGTGTGATACTGGAGGTTAAATCCAGGGGCAGTTTACCTCCAAGCTATACCTTTAGCCCTCTTTATTTTTCATTTTGAAACATGGCCTCCGTAAGTCTCTGAAGCTGGCCTTGAACCTTTGATCCTCCTGTCTCAGCTTCCTAAGTACTGGGATTACAGGTGTGCGCCACCACACCTTGTGGTAGTAGTTCTCATTGTGGAATCCACTGTAATTTTGGATGTTTCTGTTATCATAGTATAACCTTTACAATAACTAACGAGCTACCATCTGCTACTCTTCCTTATGAATCTGTGTATAGCTTACAATATGTCTCTTGAATGAATGAATGGTAATGGATTAATAGTGATGCATTGGGTGGGAGCAGGTGTGTTCTACTGAATATACACAAATACATATCAGATGGACATGGTGGTGCATGCCTGTAATCCTAGTACCTGGGAGGCTGAAATAGGAGTATCATAGGTTCAAGGCCAGCCTCGGCAATTTGGTGAGACCTTGTTTCCAAACAAAAATAAAAAGGGCTGGGGGTGTAGCTCAGAGGTACAATGCCCCTGGCTTCAATCCCCAGGACCAGACACACACACGAAGAAAAAAAAATGTGAAAGAAAAAGAAATACGTACCATCTGTTGTCTTCTTACATTTCTTGCTTACTTGTAGTTTATACTCCAATTAATAAAGATGTTGTTGTATGATTGTCATTTTTCAAGAGGATTTTCCTGAAGATGCAATGTTCTATAAAAATAGATTTGATGGTTATGACAAAGTATCAGTACATTAACATTCTCTTGTCACACGGTTGGTACCATTAGAATTCAGTCCTCTGCTTCAATTAGGGTCTCTCGGAGGTCCTAGTTAAGATGAAAGTGAACACATTAAGTCAATACCCATTTATACCTGGAAAAGAACCAGCCATGATATTACTTTCAGATACAATATGGGTTTGTAAGTCCCAGATAGTAGGGAATATGGCAGGAAGATCTGATTGGATTGGAAGAAGGGAAAAAGCGGATAAGACCAATAAGTCCTTCTGGAGAGCACAGGTCTAGCCAGCTCCCAATTCTGTCTTTGTCATCAAGTGCTAAAAGTCTAAAATTTATACTTATAAGTATTCACTAGTCAGGCATGGTGACACATGCCTGTAATCCCAGTACTTGGAAGGCTGAGACAGGAGATTCAAGGCCAGCCTCAGCAATTTAGAAAGACCCTCAGCAACTTAGTGAGATCCTGTTTCTAAATACAAAATAAAATAGGGCTAGGGTATAACTCAGAGGTAGAATGCCTCTGGGTTCAATCCCCAGTAACTGCCAAGCCCCCCACCCCCCCAAAAAGTATTTACTATTCTTGCCATATATGTGTTCAGATAGAAAGTTGTTTGGGTTGATTGAATTTTTCTTTATTTAAAAATAATATTCAATCCAGCCGGGTGTGGTGGTGCATGCTTGTAATCCCAGCATTTGGGAGGCTGAGACCAGAGGATCCGGGTTCATGGTCAGCCTCAGCTACCTAGTGAGTCATTCCGCAACTTAGTGAGACCCTGTTTCAAAATAAAGAATAACAAATAGGGCTCGGGATGTAGCTTGGAGGTAGAATGCCCCTGAGTTCAATCCCCAGTATTGCAAATAAACAAATAAAAAAATAATAATGTTCAATCCAGGTGTGGTGGCATGTGCTTGTAATCCTAGTACTTGGAAGGCTAAGACAGGAGGATTACAGGTTTGAGGCCAGCCTCAGCAACTTAGCAAGACCTTCAGCAACTTAGTTAGACCCTGTTTCAAAATAAAAAATAAAATATGGCTGGGGATGTAGCTCAGCGGTAGAATGCCACTGGGTTCCATCCCCAGCACCACAAAATAATAATAATATTCAATCATTGTGATAAGTAATTAAAACAACCCTCTTCACACAGGCTTTATTTGTAATAAGCTAGCCAGGAGAAACCCTTAAAAACTAAAAATATGATGGCAATTAAATATCAATGAAAAAGACAAATGTGTTCTAAACACTGGTTGGCAATGTGTCAGGTTGAAAAAGATATTTATGGAAATTAAAAAATATTATAAGCCAGGTGTGGGGGCACATGCCTCTAATCCCAGTACTTGGGAGGCTGAGACAAGAGGATCTTGGGTTCAAGAACAACCTCATCAAGTAGTGAGACTCTCTTTAACCTAGTGAGACCCTGTTTCAAAATAAAAATAAAATAGGGCTGGGGGTGTGGCTTGGAGGTAGAAAGCCTCTGGGCTCAATCCTTAGTACCACAAGCAAACAACAATATAAAAGATGAACTGAAATTTTTTTTCAGGAATGTCATAAGTAATCTCCAGGGTTAATTCAGCAGCATCCCTCAAATTGAGAATAAGTACTGTTTTAGGAATGAATGTTTCTGATTTCTCTCTCTGAAATTGAAGAGTAAAATGACTGTATTTGCAATTTGGATAAAAATTGCTCTGACCCTGTGTATGAATCAGTGAATTAGAGAGTAAAGAGCTTAATCTCAAATGATTTTTCCCACTGACAAATAATTTAATAAGCTAAAATGATTGCCCATAATCAAATTGTTATTCTCTTGAAAAGATTTTGACCTTTCCATGCTAAAAAGGGTAATCCTGCTGTTGAATTTTCGAAATATGGTATTGGTCATTGATTTCATTCATCTGAAGTTAGAGCTCAAAACCTCATTACAAGGTGATAAATGGAAAACAATTGGCAAGCTCACTGATGGGCCATTTTCACTGACTGTTTTAAGTAGAATAACAAGCCACGGTTACCTTCTAGAGATGTCAGGACCTGGTGGCCATGAACTTGAGTATCCAAATGCAGGCCTCTTGGGACTACTCTTTACTGAAATCCCTCCTCTGATCTCTACATTCTGCCACAAAGGTGTGTGTGTGTGTGTGTGTGTGTGTGTGTGTGTGTGTGTATGTGTGTGTGTTTTAGTGGGGAGTGAACCGAGGGACATTCTACCTCTGAGCTACACTCCCAGACCTATTTTAATTTTTAGTTTGAAACAGGGTCTCGCTAGGTTGTTGAGGGCCTCTCAAAGTTTCTAAGGCTGTTCTTGAACCTGCTATCCTCCTGTCTCAGCCTCCCAAGTACTAAGATTACAGGCTTGTACCATCACACCTGGCTCCACAAAGACCCTTGAGTGTTTGTACAGTTTCCTACATAAATCGTATCATTGAGATCTAAAGAGGATCAATGAGTTTGATAAGTATTTCAATAGCACTAGAATGAAGGAAGAGGCATTTAGGTTTTCTTCTTTCTTTGGCCTCCTCAGTTCCACATAATGTAGACATACTCTATCACATCAACAAGAGAGACAAAGAGGGACAGACCTCTTTCTCCATCCCAGAGCCTTATTTAACTAACATCAGTCTAGTGTGAGTGAGGCCTGGCCTAACAATCCAATAGCCTACCTCTCATTAAAAAGAATACTCAGGATTAATCAGTCCATACCATCACCTGTATCATAAACATATCGTTATCATTTCATGTGTTATTTTTATTTGTTTATTTATGTATGTACATATGTATTTATTTATTTATGTTTCTACTTTGCAACAGGGTCTTGCTAAGTTGCTGAGATTGGCCTCAAACTTGGAATTCTCCTGTTTTAGCCTCCCAAGTACTGGAATTACAGGCATTCTCTACCTTGCCCAGACATATATATTTTAAAAATGTACATACAGATAAGTTATGTAACAAGTGCATCAATAAATCAGTGCTAATGCATTAAAGAGTGATCAGAGAGAATCCCCAAGATGGAAGACTAGCTTTTGTATACACTAATATAGAAAATAGCATACCATGCCAGGTCTGATGGTGCATGCCTGTACTCTCAGTACTTGGGAGGCTGAGACAGAAGGATAACAGGTTCATGGGCAGCCTCAGCAACTTAGCGAGGCCCTCCACAATCAAGACCCTGTTTCAAAATAAAAGAATAGGGCTGGGGGTGTAGCTTCAATCTAGAATTCCCCTGTGTTTAATCCCTAGTACCAAAAAAAGCCAGACGTGGTGGCACATGCCTGTAATCTCAGTACTTGGGAGGCTGTGAGAGGAGGATCACAGGTTAAAGACCAGTCTCAGCAACTTATCGAAACTCTTAGCAACATACCCCATTTCAAAACAAAAAATAAAAATGCTAGGGGTATAAGTCAGATGTAGAATGCCCCTGGGTTCAATCTCTAGTGCCAAAAAACAAGCAAACAAAAATTAAAAATTTAAAAAACAAAGAAATGGCAGACAAGAGTAGTGGCCCATGCCTGTAATTCTAGTACTTGGGAGGCTCAGAAAGGGGAATCAGAGGTTGGATACCATCCTCAGCAATTTAGCGAGACTCTCAGCAACCTAGCAAGACTCTGTTTCCAAACAAAAATATAAAGTAATTAAAGGGCTGGGGGTGTAGCTTGGAGGTAGAGGGTCTCTGGGTTCAATTCCTAGTAAAACACACACACACACACACACACACACACACACACACATTTTCCTTCTAAACTGGTGTGGAGATACTCTAGCTTGGATATTTTAGGTGATTTGGAGGCACTGCACAGTAGTTGAGGCCATAAGCTAATAATACGGCTTATAATTGTTATTTTAATGTTATTTTTGGCAGATGAGGACTGTAGAAGCTGAATTTATAGGCCACCACTTTGACAACTGGTGAATTCTAGAGCAATGTATACTAGCTTTGGTGTCCTTAACAGCAGTATGATTGCGATTCTGAAAAACCAATAGGCAGTCTTGGATTCTCCTAGGAGATACTTGTTACTATCTCCTGAGTCAAAGATATGTTTGTCAATGGATCATCTTACTGTGTCCTTAGTATTCAACACTCAGCAAATATTCATAGCCCTCATAAAGCCATTTTTAGCTAAAATAGTCTAAATGTGTATCCTTATCTTTAAATTCCTCAAGTACACATTTCTAGCACATTTAGCAATTTATTGGACCATTTTACATGCTTTATGATTGTTAATGTTATTATTTGATTACTCTTGACTTCCAACCCAGACTGAATCCACTTTAAAGACAATGGAGAGCTGGGTGTGGTGGTGCACGCTTGTAATCCCAGTACCTAGGAGGCTGAGACCTGAGACCGGAGGATCCAGATTCACGGCCAGCTTCAGCTACTTAGTGAGGCTCTCTGCAACTTAGTGAGACTCTGTTTTCAAATAAAGAATAAAAAATAGGGCTGAGGGTGTAACTCAGAGGAAGAATGCCCCTGGGTTCAATCCCCAGTACCACAAAATAAATAAATAAATAAATAAACAAATAAATAAATAAATAAATAAATACAATGGACTATCCTATACCCTATTCAATGCTGGGTCTCTTTAAAAACTACAACACATCTAGGCATGGTGATGCACACCTGCAATCTCAGTATTTGGGAGGCTGAGACCAGAGGATCACAGGTACGAGGCCAGCCTCAGCAATTTAACAAGGCTGTTTCAAAATTTAAAAATAAAAATAGCTCAGAGGTAGAGTGCCCCTGGGTTCAATTTCCAGTACCACAAAAAGAAAACTACAGTACAGTTGATAATTCCTTATATATCCTATATAATATCTGTCCCAGCTTGTAGCTCCTTTGTATCTGTGATCAACCTCTGTTTTTGCCACTTACCAATCTTGCTCCATAACCATCACTGAAAAGAATCCATTCATTATTAATAAATATAGCTCACTGAATATTTTACTGTGGAGAAGTACATAAATATGCCAGCATTCATCTTGAAGCAAGTAGAAAAGTCTATTTAATCTGATTTGATGTATTAAAAGAATGCAACTAAGCTTAAATACCAAATGGTCATACTCTCCCCATCCCAAACTTAATTCTTCATTTGATAGTATAATCTTTTTTGTAGGCAAGTAGTCAGTTGATATAAAGGCCATCAGTAATTTATAAAGTAGAGCTACAAAGAAGATACCTGTATGATACAACTGACTTTTAAGAGTCTGAAATTCATTCAGGGGCTGAAGTATTGTTGCTCAGTTACACAATGCATGCTTGGAATGTATCAGGCCTTGGCTTCAATCCCTAGCAGCCAAAATAAAATAAAATATGAGTCTTCAGCTGCGGAGTCTTAATTATTTTTGTTGTTGTTTTTTGTTTGTTTGTTTGTTTGTTTGTTTTTGTTTGAGGATTAAACCCAGGAGACACTACCTCAAAGCTATACTGGAATTACAGGCATGCGCCACCACACCTGGCTTGGAGTCTAGCACAAAGCCATCCATAATGCAGTACTTAAAATGAATCCTGACATGTCACAACGGGCTTCATTTTGAAGTATGAGAGTATGAAGAAAGTGTGTCTGCATTGTAAGTTATTCCCTGTTATGAATGACTGTTATGCACAAATCCGGAGTGCCCCTCCAAAAACGATCACCTCACACAGAGTAATGCAAAAGCAAGAAGGAAGTTTATTGCTAACTTGAGTTAGGGTCCAAGCCTCATCCAGCACAGTGGAATCTTGGCTTGGACCCCGACTCTGGCTTTGTAGGGGATTTACATAGGCGAGGAAACTTTTTGTGCATGTGGAAAGGTGACAAAGAAAAGGCATGGGGATTGGTGGAGCCCTGTTGCCAGGGCCAGGATGAGCTATGAGGACGATGAGGATTGACTTACTCCCTAGGGTGGGCTCATGATGAGCTGGCCAGCCCAGGGAATTGTCTCTGATTGGCCACCCTAATGCAGGACCTGGAGGGGCCATTGTATTTCAGGAAAGGAGGGGCTGTTCCGCTTTGGGGAAACTGAAACCTAGGCCTATCATACTAATTTAGGCCTGTTATGTTCTCACCCGATTTCCCGGACTGTTACATCAATGCCCTACATGACTAGAATGTAATTCCATTTCTCACTGTTTCTTTTTTTTTATTGTTAGCATTTTATTTATTTATTTTTTAATTTTTATTTTTATTCATGCATTGTAAGCATACATCTTTGTTAGGTACAAATTGATAACGATATATGTGCTCACAATTCTCATTTGACCCCTTCCCCAAATTCCCACCCCACTCCCTCGCCCTCCCTCCCTCTCAAATTCAGTTTAGTGAGTAACCTTGATGTACATTAGGGTGCCCCCACCCCCCCGTCCAACCCCTTCGGTTAAATCAACTTCTTTGTTTTCGAGGGTCTCTCCTTTTCCATCTGGAGACCCTCTTATGCCCTATCTTCTCCCTAGCATCCGAGTATTAGGGAGAGAAGCACCAATGAAACCTCCGGCCTGCACTGACAGTTCTCTCACTGTTTCTTAAAACAGGACATATTAGAATTTGGGGTGGGATAAGTCTGTTATACCGGACTTTTTGGCACCTTTAGCCAACAATCATTAAATGCCAGTTTGCTACTCCAGTAATCGAACAATGAAAATTACCACCCAGGTGTGCATGGTACTATCCTCCTTTGAGAATTACAGTTAAGGCAACAACCAAGAACAATGGTACCAGTACTTGGAAGGCAGAGACCAGTACTTGGAAGGCAGAGACAAGAGGAGGGTCTCAAGTTCAAGGCCAGCCTCAGCTCCTTAGCAAGGCCCTCAGCAATTTAGCAAGATCCTGTTTCAAAAACATAAAATAAAAAGGAACCAGTCATGGTGATCTGTACCTATAATTCCAGGATTTGGGAGGCTGAAACAGGAGGGTCGCAGGTCTCAACAACTTAGGGAGGCTTTCAGCATCTAAATGAGAACCTGTTTCAAAATAAAATATGGCTGATGATGTAGGTTAGAGGTAGAATGTCCCTGGGTTCAACCTCTGGTACCCTGCCTCCAATAAAAAAGGGCTGGGGGTATAACTTATAGGTAGACCGCCCATGGGCTCAACCCCCAGTACCAAAGAAATAAATGAAAAATATAAGTGGCATTTCTTTCATGGGAAGTTACTATGAATCATAGAAAAACACACAAAGTTTCTTTTTTTCTTTTCTTTTCTTTTTTTTTTTTTTTTTTTTTTTTGCGGTACTGGGGATTGAACTCAGGGGCATTCTACCTCCAAGCTATACCCCCAGCCCTATTTTTTATTCTTTATTTTGAAATCGAGTCTCACTAAGTTGCGGAGTGCCTCACTAGGTAGCTGAGGCTGGCGGCGAACCTGGATCCTCCAGTCTCAGCCTCCCGAATGCTGGGATTACAAGTGTGCGCCACCACGCCCGGCTAAACACACAAAGTTTCAAGCAATGTAGATTTCTTTTTTTGAGCCCCGAGCAGCAGAGTAGACATCTCCATAAGTAACCAAAAAACTGGAGATTTTCTTATTGTTGTGCCTTTCTTTTGGCTGAAGGAGTCATTGGAGTGTTAAGTAACTCCCAGAAGATTCCAGAAGTATATCTTTGACACTTGTGCTTTCTACACTGTTAGAGTAATCTGAATGTAATTTGAACTACAATAGCTCTACTAAAGATCCTTCTCAGGCCAGGTTTCCTTGGGATAAAAAATCTCTAATGAATGCTATTTCTTTCTCCATTTAACTGATGATTAACTTGGATGAGCTCAACAGAGCACCTAATCAGTAAGACATGCAGAATCTAAGCTCAAAAATCTGTTTGCTGCAAACAACATAGTGTTTCTTTTAGGTTGTGGAAGATGCCAAGATGCCAAGGTATCTAGAGTCTGGCATAGACAGCATCATTTGAAAAGAAAATGACCATTCTTATTGGTTATCATGTGGGAAATTCGTATTATGGGGTATGGAGATGGAACACATCACTCAGAGACCAAACCTGAAAACTACTTTTTGTTTGTCTGTTTGTGGTGCTGGGGATTAAACCCAGGGAAGTTCTTCCTCAGAGCCATACATACCTCCAGCCCCTTTTATTTTTTATGTTGAAACAGTGTCTCACCAAGTTGTTGAGGGTCTCGGTAAATTTCTGAAACTGGCCTGGAACCTGTTATCCTCCTATTTCAACCTCCCAAGTACTGGGATTATAGGCATGTACTACCACACCCAGCCTAAGAATTACTTTTAGGTTGCTTTCAAAGATAATAAATTGAAATTTATTAAAACAAAACAAAACAACAACAACAAAAACCATAAACTGAAACTAATCTGAGAATTGGAGTTTTTCTAACCTTCTGAGAGTCTCCATGTCAGATCCATCTGGTCTGAAAAATGTGAAATGCATAATCATTGTGTTTGCAATATGTATGGTTCCGACTTCAGTAGACTATGATAAACATTCTGTGACTGTCTACATCACTTGAAACAAAAGTAAACATAGCCTGCCTCAGGGCCTTGCAATGAAATTAACCTTGTTGACCAATATCCAGAGGGGATGAATGTGTGTATGTATATGGGGGGGGCAGTAAAATGAGAACTATGACTGCAAAAATTCCATAGAATTGCATTTGCTTGCCTCTGTATAAGACATAATATGTATGGATGCAGTGAAACTTTTCTGAAAAATAAAAACTGGACAAATTCTTACATTTAGAAATGTGATCTGTTTTTAGTTGATTTTTTATATGATGTGAATTAAGTTTCAAATATATTCTTCTCCACGTGGATATCTAGTTCTCTCAACACCATTTGTTGGAAAAACCATTCTTTCTCTACTGAATTGTTTAGTCATCCTTGTCAAAACTCTATTCTTGCATTATTGTTGTTGTTAGAAATGGATTTTAGGGAAGCTGCAAATAAAACCTCATGAAACCAAAAGTAACTGGGCAAGGCAATTGACTTCTGCGCAGAAGGGGGCCAAGCACACTGGGCTGGGCGGCAGTCAGCTCAGCCCTTTATCCCCCTAACTGCACCACCCCCCCTTTGGCTGGACTAAGACTTCACAATCGAATCTGGTTGGCTGGTTTTCCCTGGGCAGATTTGACAAGAGGAGAAACACGGAACCAGTACATCCTGGACTGGAACATATAGACACATGTACAAAAGTTACAAAATGGAGGTCTAAGCTACAATTCCAAAGTGGAAACCTGCCAGTTTCTATGTGATCTTCTAACTTCCATAAAAGAGATTGTTTTTCTTTCTTACAATTACCCTAGATTATTTTGCATTTAAAAATAGTTTATTAAACCAGGTGTGGTGGTACATTCCTGTAATCCCAGTACTTGGGAGGCTGAGATAAGAAGATCACAGGTTTGAGACCAACTTCAGCAACTTAGCGAGACCCTCAGCAACTTAGATCCTGTTTCAAAATTAAAAAATAAAATAGGGCTGGGAATGTAGTTTAAAGACAGAACACCTCTGGTTCAAATCCCAGTTACACACACACACACACACACACACACACACACACACACACACATACACACACAAATATATATATATATATATATGTAAATTGATACTTTATAGCTGTATACATGTAGTAGGTATCCTTATTTTGTGTAAAATAGGTATTTTTAGTGTGCCACTAAATTTTCCTTTTTATTTTTTTCTATTTACTTAGTTTTTGGCTATTTTCTTAATGGTTTCCCTAGGGATAATAGTTATTTTCATAACTTAAAATGAACATGTGTAGGAATTCTCTCTTTTGGTGACCCCTCTCCCCTTTTGGGGGGGGCTATTTTTGTCTTCTATCTTTCCTTGACAAAATAAATTTTCTTATTTCTATATCCTTCAAGAAAAACTAACATGTTTAGCTGGGCGTGGTGGTGTACACTTGTAATCCCAGCATTTGGGAGGCTGAGACCAGAGGATCCGGGTTCTCGGCCAGCCTCAGCTACCTAGTGAGGCACTCCGCAACTTAGTGAGACCCTGTTTCAAAATAAAGAATAAAAAATAGGGCTGGGGGTATAGTTTGGAGGTAGAATGCCCCTGAGTTCAATCCCAGTACTGAAAAAAACAAAAACAACAACAAAAAACCTAACATGTTTAGATTAATACCAGCATGCAAAACTATTGCTCCAATAAACAAAAACAAAAACAAAAACAAAAACAAACGAAAAATTGGAGTTTACCAGAATCAGAAAACTTTGGTCCTTTAAAAGTCTACATCAAGCCAAGTGTGGTGGTGCACTCCTATAATCCCAGTACTTGGGAGGCTGAGACAGGAAGATCACCGGTTTGAGGCTAGCCTCAGCAGCCTTGCAAGACCCTCTACAACTTAGTGAGACCCTGTTTCAAAATAAAAAATAAAAAGGTCTGGGGGTGTCATTTGGAGGTAGAATCCCTCTGGGTTCAATCCCCAATAACAATACACAAACCAACCAGCAACAAAAAATCTACATCAAGAGTAAAAAGATAGCCGGCCATGGTGGTGTGTGCTTGTAATCCCAGTACTTGGGAGGCTGAGACAGGAAGATCTGAATTCAAGGCCAGCCTCAGCTACTTAGTGAGGCTCTCTGCAACTTAGTGAGACCCTGTTTCAAAATAAAGAATAAAAAAATAAAAATAAAGAATAAAAAAGAATTCTACCTCTGATTGTAGCTCAGAGGCAGAATGCCCCTGCATTCCATCCCCAGTACCACAAAAAAAAAAAGAAAAGACTAAAAAGGTAACCCATGGAATGGAAAAAGATAGATAACCTTGTTGAGAAATGGGCCAAAGGATCTGAATCAGCATTTATTCAAAGAAGATATATATGAATGGACAATAAGCATATAAAAGAATGTTCAAAGTAACTATCCATCTGCATAATGCAAATAGATACTACTTTGAGATACAACTTTTCACCAGGGGATGGCTATATTCAAAGGAAGGACAATAACTTATGGTGAGAGTGGGTGTGAAGAAATTGGAACCTTTATCGATTAGTAGTGCAATTGTAACATGGTTCATCTGCTCTGTAAAACATCTTGGCAGTCTTCTAAAAGTTAAACATAGAATTAATTGCTTTATGATCTAGCAATGTCACAACTAGGTATATACCTAAAATAACTTAAAACAGATGTACAAACAAAAGCTTGTACAAGGATGTTCATGGCAGCATTATTCATAATCGCCCAAAATAGGAAACAACCCAAATATACATCAACAAAATGTGATACATCCATACAATGCATTATTATTTAGCAATACAAAACAATGAACGACTGATACATAGCACAACATGGTTGAGTCATGACATGCTAAATGAAAGTAGCCAGACAAAAAGGACACATATTACTTGATTCAGTTTATATGAAACAGTCAGAATAGACTAATTTATATGGGCAAAAATTTGATTAATGGTTGCCAGGGTCTGGGAGTAGGGAGAAATGGTGTGTTACTGCTAATGTGTACAACTTATTTTAGGGTGATGAAACAAGGTCTTGCTAAGTTGCTGAGGCTGGCCTCACCTGGGATCCTCCTGTCTCAGCCTCCCAAGTACTGGAATTACAGGCATCTGCCACCACACCTGGCTTGCAATTTATACTTTTAAAGAGTGAATTTTATATGTAAATTTTGTCTCGAAGTTATTACAAAATCGCTACTAAATCTGGTTTTAAAGAATATCCACAATCTTTCAAAGATGGTAGTCTGTCACATGGATAAGAGATTTTCTATCAGGCCATTTTCGTTACTAGGAGAATAGAATAAAAAGGTCTATCAAGTGCCAGTGTTCTGTATGATAATTATCAGTAATTCTATTAGAACTCCAGGTTTTTTTCTTTCACATGCTAATCATCTGTAATACTCCAGTTAAATATTATATTCCCCATTTGAGATGTAAGGCTTTCATAAAGTTCTAATGAGTGTCAGGAACTTGAGAAGTTAGAAATCACAAGAAAATGCATGACTACTGATATCTATGAGTGTCAAAAGAAACCAATCCTTAGCCAGGTGTGGTGATGCATGCCTGTAATCCCAGTATTGGGGAGGCTGAGTCAGAAGTATCATAGGTTTGAGACCAGCCCCAGCAACTTATGAGGCCTTCAGCAAGTTAGTGAGACTTAGTTTCAAAATAAAAACTACAATAGGGCTGGGGTGTAGCTCAGAGGTAGAATGCCTCTGGGTTCAATCCCCAGCACCACACCTACACCACAAACACACCCCCCCCCCCCCCCACACAAATACATACATACACACACTAACATGCAGCCAAGTCTTAATAAACTGTCAGGCCTGGCTTCATTCATTCAAAATTTGATGAAGTCATGTAATAATACTAACAAAAATAATAGGCATAATGTATTGAATCCTTACTGTATAGCATCATGTGAAATAAGGAACTATTAGAGTTGAACATCCCTAATCCAAAAATTCAAAATCTGAAATGTCCCCAAACTGACACGAGTCCACCAGTGGAAAACTTCAGACTTTGATTCTATGTGACAGGTCACAGTCAAAATACAGGTGCACTAAAAATACGTAAAATTATCTTCAGTCTATAGGTGTAAGTTGTATATGGAGCAAAAATAAATTTAATGTTTAGACTTGGGTGCCACTCCTAAGATATCACATTATAAATATGCAAATATTGTAAAATCAGGAAAAAAATCTGAAATCTGAAACAATTCTGGCCTCAAGCATTTCAGATAATGGGTACTCAACCAATATCACCATTTTATAACTGTGAAGAATGGAATTATGAAGTGGCCTCATGCCAGTTATGTAAGACTGAAGTAGGAGCCCTGTTGGGTCCTTGGAGCCACTTTTGGCTAGAAGCTTAAGAATTAAAATAAAAGAATAAGGCGTCTTCACTCCCCCCTCCCTCCCCCTTAGACAGCTCCAGAGGTAAGACACAGAATAGGCTTTGCCTCCTGAGACCACTCAGAGGTACAACCAGTACCAGCTTCCCCCTAATATAAAGAAGGCAGAGTCTCCCTAGGCTATCTGCGAGATAAGACACAAGGGGGGGGTGTGATATGTGTATCAAATCTCACACTTACCTCTTTCCCCTCCACAATTACTTGACCAAATGTATTAAAAAAAAAAAAAAAAAACAAAACTTAAAACTGGGAATTTCTTTGTTTGCTCCTCAGACCCAAGGCATTGCTTGCTGAACCTTCACTAGTGAATAAAGAAACCTGTTTCCAAATCCGATTTCTGTCTCCTCTGAGTTACGGGACCTAATTTGCCTGCAACAAGGCCAAAAGTCACTTCAATTAGCAAGTACAAGAGCTGGAATTATCTGAGCATCTCAACATTTAACACATCTAGTCTTTTTTCTTTCTTCTCTCTCTCTCTCTTTTTTTACTGGAGATTGAACCCAGGGGTATTCTATCTCCACGCTGCATCCCCAGCCCTATTTTTTGGCAACAAGGTCTCCCTAGATTGCTCAGATTCTCACTACATTGCTAAGGCTGTCCTCAAACCTGCGATCCTCTTGTCTCAGCCTCCCAAGTACTGGAATTACAGGTGTGCACCACCACGCCCAGCTCAAATAGTCCTTTTATTTTATTTATTATTTTTTGTGATACTGGGAATTAAATCCAGAGGCATTCTACCTCCAAGCTACACCCCCAGCCCAATTTTATTTCTTATTTGGAAACAGGGTCTTGCTAAGTTGCTGAGGACCTTGCTAAGCTGCCAAGGCTAGCTTTGAAACGGCAATCCTCCTGTCTCAGCCTCCCAAGTACTGGGATTACAGGTGTGCATCACCATTCCTGGCTTCATTTAGTTCTTTTAAACTTGGTTTCCAGTGACTAGTTTGTAAAGCTATTTTATAAACTAGCTTTATTTTTAAGCTAGCTATTTTCTATAAGTAGCATAAGAATTTTTGGGCTCAAGCTAAGCAAACACAGGTATAGCACCAAGCTAAACATTTATTCCTTTTGTAAAACAGAAATCTAACAACTGAGGTCATTTTTCAATCTCAATTTTCTCAAAGGATCAGATGTAATGGGAAAAATATTTTTAGTACTGAATTTAATTATTTCAGTTATTTTTAGAATCTCCAAACAAAATGCAATAAAAGTATACAGAGTTTTTTTTTGGGGGGGGGGTATGGGACTTGAACTCAGGGGCGTTCTACCTCTGAGCTACACCTCCAGCTATATTTTTGTTTTTTTATTTTGAAACAAGGTCTCGCTAAGTTGCTGAGGCTGGCCTCAAACCTGTGATCCTCCTGTCTCAGCCTCCCAAGTACTGGGATTACAGGTATGTGCCACCAAGCCTGGCTTCTAAATACATCTTTCAAATATAAATAGATATTGAATTTGATGAATTGGGTACATAGACCAATAGTCTACTTTATTCACAAACTAAAAGCTTGTCTGGTTTCTAAATACACATGAATATTTATAACTTCCAGAAGAATCAGGCATGTGCTAAGTTTTA
This sequence comes from Graphiurus murinus, assembly GCA_004027655.1. Lineage (NCBI taxonomy): Eukaryota > Metazoa > Chordata > Mammalia > Rodentia > Gliridae > Graphiurus > Graphiurus murinus. The sequence goes on from PVLC010005963.1 coordinate 16,720, forward strand.
CAATGATATGATTAGACAATATGATGAAAAATGGTGAAAGTAACTGACTGTAATGAGCATTTCTAAACTTATTAGCAACATTCATCTTTCTCGTATTTATAATTTATACTATTTGGCTAAACAAACAACTGAAAACATCTTACAGTGGTTTTAAAATAATGTATGTCTTATCCCAATATCCACTAAGGAAGAGCATTATTAATGCCCAGATGAAATATTTCAGCATCAAAAGGAGTGAGAGAAATTGAATTACCCCTGTTGTACAACTCCCTAAACAGCTGCTGTATTAGTTAGCTTTTTGTCATTATAATAAAATACGTGAGAAAATTTACTTACAAAAGCAAAAGGCTTCATTTTGCCTATGGTTCTGGAGTTTTCAATCCAAAATCAAATATTCTCATTGCTTTGGGCCTCTGGGGAGACAATACATCATGTTAGCAGAGTGTGGCACAGCAAATGCCATCTCCTTATTAGCCAGAAAGCAAAGAGAGAGACTAGGAGGGACCAGGGTCCCACAATCCCCTTTGAGGACACACTCCCAGTGACCTAAGGACCTTCCTGTAGGTCCTACTTCCTGAAGGTTCTACCACCTCCCAGTAGTGCCACCTTGGAGACCAAGCCTTTAATATATGGACCTTTTGGGGACATTTAACACCCAAATTATAGCAGTTACCACATATACGTGATAAACAGACAAAACCTTCTACTTTCAGATGGTGTACCCAAAATTTCAAATAGTACTAAGAGTCATAGGAATTGCCACAGTAAATAAACACCTCCAGTAGGGGAAAATAATTCATAAGACAAAAATCTTGTAATTCCTTTGTAGTGTGGCTAGGCTTCTTATCTATCATAACCTGCTTTGAAGGTAGCATCATGCCGGGTACTAAACTGACTTATTTGAACAGTCGATAAGCACCAATTGATCAGTAGCATTTTAGGAAAAACAAAAGCAAAAACTTACAATCAAATTTCAAAGACTATATCTTGGAAATTTTTTCTCAAGTCTTACATTGGAACATCTCAAAGAAATTTTAGGAAGGCTGGGCACGATGGCATATGCCTGTAATCTCAGTAATTGGGAGGATTGACGATTCGAGGCCACTCTCAGCAATTAAGTGAGACACTGTTTTAAAATAAAAAAGAAAGAAAGTAGCTTGGGTCAGATGTGATGGTACATGCCTGTAATCCCAGTATTCCCAGTACTTGGGAGGCTGAGACAGGAGGATCACAGGTTTGAGAACAATCTCAGCAAGTAGTTAGACTCTCATCAACCTACTGAGACCCTGTTTCAAAATAAAAATAAAATAGGGCTGGAGTTATAGCTCGAAGATAGAATAACCCAGGGTTCAATCACTAGTACCACAAAAACAAAAAAAACAAAAACGAACTAATGGGAACCAAGCATAATGGTGCATGCCTATAATCTCAGTACTTGGGAGGCTGAGACAGGAGGATCCTAGGTTTGAGGCCAGCCTCAGTAACTTAGGGAGGATCTCAGCAATTTAGTTGTGCCAGTATTGAAAAATTGCTCCAGTATCAATTTCCAAAATGTAAAAATCAGTTAGAGTCTGGGTGCTGTCTGCGCAGGCACTCAGGCAGGGAGAGGCGACAGCTTTGCCTGTTACTCCTCAGAGCTCCCCTTCCTCTCTGCCCTTTGTCCCAATGTTTACCCATAGCAAAGCCTTTAACCCTAAAAATACATAGAGACAATTGAAAACCCTAAGATCACAGTGACTGCCTGGTGCATTTTAGAGCCATAAATGTAGCAAGAGCCTTAAGCCTTGCTCTTAAAAATTATACACAGCTACAGCGGGCTGTAATCAGGGCCCCTGTTTCCCTCCTATTCTGTGTAACTCAGCCTTGGTATGGGAAAAGTAAACTCGGTGTTACTTCAAAGCCCCCATAGTTGATGAGCAACTAATAGTGGCCAATACAATAGAAGTGGAAGCTGGGTAGATTATTGACCCTGCACTTAGTAAGTGCACTGCTCAGAGACAAGGAGGCACCACCTGGCAAAGAAAAAAGTTACTAGCCTGTTGCCTTGGTAATGCTGATATGAGCATGCCAATATGAAAACTGTATTTAAAGGCTGGGGTCTAAGAGGGGTGAGAGTTCCACTTTTGGGCTTTCCAGCATGGCTGGCAGGCATGCTGCTTTTCTTCTCTTTCCTTTCTATTTCCTATTGAATTTGTAATAAAAACTTGTTGAAGCTACAACCAATCTGCTTATTAGTTTTAATTTCTCAATTCAATTTATCTTCTTTGAATTGGGGAAAAGAGCCCTCTGTGCGGTTACAACCATAACATTAGTGAGACCTTGTTTCAAACTAAAAAGTAAATAAATAAAATAGGGCTGGGGGTGTAGCTCAGAGGTGGAACACACTTGGGCTCCTGGGTTCAATCCCCAGTCCCACAAAAAAAAAAAAAAAAAAAAGAAATTTCCTTTCTTTCCCGAAGAGTCTGAGGCAATTTTTCTTTCTCCACAAAACCTCTGTCTTATGGTTTATGTTCCAACGTGGGCTTCATTCAAACCTGTTTCAATTTTTATGAGCTGCTGATGGAAGCCTGTGGTAACATTTCTGTCTTGACTTATATAGATAATCTCCCATAAAGTGAGGTTGAATAAATAATTTAGCAAGTTATCTTTTTTATACAGACTTATTTTCATAGTGTGTAATTGTATATTTATAGTTATATAAATATAATTGCTGCCTTTTCTTCCCATGCACTCTGAAGTGAAGTTTGTAAGGTAAAATGAAAGATACATAATTTTTAAAAATATTTATTTTAATTTTAATTGACACATAATAATTTTATAAATCCATGAGGCACAATGTGATATTTTGGTACATGTATATATTTTGCAATGATCAAATTTTGTTTTCACCTTTATATTATTGTGTTTCTTTTTCTCAGGTAAGTTCTCTCACATCTGATAATTGTAAGTATCAATCTAACCAAAGAAGTAAAAGACCTTTACAATGAAAAGTAATTTTGATTTTAACCATATTGTATTAGAATGGCAATTTTCAGCTTTTTACTTTAAGACAATGGGATGTTTAGTTTAAATATGAATGAACTATATGTCTATTACCTATAATATTTACATTGGTTGCCTGTATAAATATTGCTTCTATTTGTCCATGGCTTTTCTTGTTTATATCTTTTTATTTTTAATGTTTAATTTTTTTGGTACTGGGAATTAAACTCAGAGGCATTCTACCTCTGAACTACACTCCCAGCCCTATTTTATTTTTATTTTTTGAAACAGGATCTCACTGGGTTGATGAATAGCTCACTATTTGCTGGGGCTGTTTTTGAATCTGCCATCCTCCTCTCTTAGCCTCCCAAGTACTAGGATTATAGGCATGCACCTCCATGCCCATTTTAAATTTTTAAATAAAAAATTTTATTTTTTCTTACTGGAGCTTGAACTAGATAATTCCACATCCAAGCTATACCCCCAGACAATTTAATTTTATATATTTTTAAATTTTTGAAACAGGATCTTGTTAAGTTGCTGATGGTCTCCCCAAGTTGCCAAGGCTGGCCTTAAACCTGTGATCCTCCTGTCTCAGCCTCCCAAGTACTGGGATTACAAGCATGTTTTACCCCTCTCCCCAGATATATTTTTTAAATTAACACATAAAATTGTACCTATTTATAGGGTATCATGAAATATTTTGATACATGTATATATTATATAATGTTCAAGACTGATAGGTAATTCTTTTCTCAGGTCAACATTAGCTATAAAAATGGAGATAGATTTAAAAATGCCCAGGCATGTATATTAGAAAAGGAAAAGCCCTGTGGTGCAAGAATTGATATAGGTCATTTTTTTGTTGTGGTTTTTTGGGGGTTTTTTTTGTTTTTTTTGGGGGGGTGGGTGGGTGCTGGGACATATTACCTCCAAGGACATATCCAGGGACATATTACCTCCAAGCTCCACCCCCAGCCCCTTTTGTTTTTTATTTCAAAATTGAGTTTTCTTAAGTTGCTGAGGCTGGCCCTGAACCTGCGATTCTCCAATCTCAGCCTCTCAAGTACTGGGATTAACAGACATGTACCACTGTGCCTGCCTATATAGGTCATGTTTGAATACAGTCTTGCCTCAAAGGTGCACCATAGAAGGGAAACTTGTATTCTACTGTCCTTGTAGAATGTGAGTTTCTAGATCTGTAAGTAGTGAAAGATGTAGATCACATATTAGGAAAAGTCTGTTGTAACATTAAAAAAAAAAAAAAGGCATGCCTATATCCAGTGAGTTTAAAAAAAAAAGACTTAATCTATTCCTACTGGAATAAATTAGAATATTCAAGCAATTCAAGGCCCATCCATCTAGTCTCATGCTTTTGAAATGCAAAGCTTTCAGTTCTGTTGCTTCTACAATCATACAGTCTTTTCATTCCAATTTATGTTGATTCTGTTCAAATAATGGAAATTTTAAATCACATCATGGCTATTTGACAGATATACAGGTTATCAAAAAATGGTTTTGAACATTGTTCAGAATTATAAAAGCAGGAGAAAAATAAGAAAGATGGAGAATTTCTCATCTAAATCAGTTGTTACTTGCAAGAATTTAATTTGTAAAAAAATTCTTTTATAAAGTATTTATATAATATGTACTAAAATAAGCATAATATTAATATATTGAGCTTCCTATCATATTTAGTTTCATATCAATTTTTCATAAAAAGATTAATTTCATTTATAAAGAAAAAAGAACAATGATATAATCAAGATGAGAGATTGTACATTCTGATTCACAAAAATCCAGTGAGCAAGTTCCTACAGCTATGCATTCCAAGAGATTACAGACATTTGAACTAAAAGCGAATAATTTTCTTGATTCCAACAAGCTTTGGGTGTCTTACCCACATGGAGAGTTTTCTATACAGTTCTCAAATTGATTGACAGATTTGCAAAGTTTTTTTCCTTTTAACCTTACATTATTTCCTTCCAGGGTTATCTCAACCCTAGAGGTTCCCTGACACTTGGGGAATGGTAGTTGTAATTATTGAATTTTGAACAACTGAGCTTTCTGACCATTACCAACCACTTAATAAGGGCTCAAGGCAGGGTTGCTCTTACAATCCAGTATAATAGACAATTGGGATATAAAGATTAGAATCTTTTAGTCTCTCTCTGCACCCCTTCCTTCCCCTAGGCTCATTATAGTGCACTTCTTACCAGCAAGGCCTTCTCCTTTATGAACAGCCACTCTCTTGGAGAGGTAACAGATTAAATTATGTGTCACATTATTGAATATTAATTTATCAGATCTCTTTTTTTCATTATTGGGAAGATTCCAACCATCAGAAAGGTGTGGTTGCACACGCCTCTAATCCTTGTACTTGGAAGGCTGAGAGAGAAGGATCACAGGTTGGAGGCCAGCGTCAGCAACTTTGTGAGGCTCTCAGCAAGTTAGAGAGATCCTGTTTCAAAACAAAAAATAAAAGGGGCTAAGGGTGCAGCTCAGAGGTAGCATGTCCCTGGATTCAAGCCCTAGAACCAAAAAAAAAAAAAAAACAAAAACAATTCACACCTGGAGCTGAGGCCTTACACAGAGTCCAAAGAGTATTGAAAAGGTAGACAGAGTAATATAAAAATCCAGATCAATACCTTCACATTTTGCTGAGGGCTGACCTCTGAACCAAAGGAAGCTTCCTAATGAACTGCTGTGTCCATAGGCTACACCTCTGAAGGACAGGTATTTGGGACTGGAATGTACAAAACTAAATAGTTTATTTTCCCCTCTCTTGCTACATTTAGATTGTAAAATTTTAAATCTAAATTCCAATACAAAGTTTTTTAATAAGAAGAAATTCCTCTGGCATTGATTAGGGAAGATTAGCAATAATGATTATCCCTTCTTATAATCATGTAGCTACTTAAAACAGAATGGAAGACACCCCTCACCCCACCCTGTGCCTTGCTCACATTTCAAACACATGGGAAACAATGGAATCACATGCCCAGACATGTCGTGCCTGCATACTTGAAGACCTTTGCAAAGTCCTGGACCCCACCATCCATCTGGCTTGACATTAGCACCATGCACCATGCAAGTCTCTGGAGCTATTGTAATAAATGGAAGAAAAGACTTGGAGGATCAAAGAGCCCAAACAGTCATCCCTTCCCCAGTTTCGAGGTAGCTCTATGACACTATTAAATGCTTTGCTGCAAAGAATAGCAAAAAGGTATATTTATTGAATAATCACAATATGCCTGGCATTTCACATTTATCTGATTTGATTTAATTATGGGAAAAGTTCTGTTAGCTATGCTTTTTTTGTGTGTGTGTGGTACTAGAGGTTGAACCCAGGGACATTTTATCTCTGAGTTATATCACCAGCTATTTTATTTTTTATTTTGAAACAATCTAAGTTGCTGAGGCTGACCTTGAACCTTCAATCCTCCTGTCTCAGCCTCCCTAGCACTGGGATTATATGTGTCCATTTATTTGTTTATTATCTTTATTTTGCAGATGCAAAAATAGGCAAGGAAAGGTCAGATTGTTCCCTTAACATGACACAGCTAGCAAGCAGCTGAAAAAGGATGTAGACCCTACCAGTGTACACACTTTTCTCCATTATACTAAGCTGTCAATAGGTGACCAGGGCCCAGTGAAGTGAAGGTGGCCAACCATGTAACTGAGCAGTTTACTGAGGAGTCAAACTTGTAATCAGACACAGCACTTGTATTTCCAGGACCAAAACAATGGAAAGGGAAAATGAAAAATGTCATCAATAGTTCAGCACTTGGGAAGCTATTGTGTATTTGTCATCTTGGAGACAAATGATTCAGATAGAACACTGAATATTTTATTTTGCATCTGGGTGTTCTGGCATTACAGGAAGCAAAAAAAAGTAATTTCTCAGGTGTTTACCATTAGTGGTGATGTCAGCATTCTACTAACTGAAGGAAAGAAAATTAATGGTAGCAATGATGCTCTATCTATTTTGTACTGAAATGTACCTGCAACTTCAATTGCTTGCTTTAATGCATTTTCAGTGAGGTGTCACCAGGGGCAGCCTTTGCAAAATTGTAAAAGTTAGATTCATCTTCGGTGCCCTTTTACATCTTCAGAAATGTACTGTCCTTTTGTACCCATCAGTTAAAAGAAGATTTCATGCTTTATATATCCCCCATTCAGAGCATGCTCTTAAAAATAAACCATTCATAATACAATATGAAAGAGGCAAAATTTTAATTAATTGGTGTAAAACTGATGGTAGAATTTCAGATACTTGTCATAGATGGCTGACTTGTGAAGTGGACTTCTGAAGTCCTTATAAGTTCCATGAAAAGCCACTGAATTGTGTGATTCTGAGGCTTACAAGTCTTAAAACTCCTTGTAATGATTTGGATTTAGAATGTATCTTTAGCTGTCATGGAAACCAGGCAGCTATGTTGGAGGTGGGGTTTGGTTGCTGAGGAAGGACCCCCTGAGGATGTGATGTTGGAGATTATAGATGGTCTCTCTTCCCCTTGCTCTTTTTTTGTTTCTGTCCTTTATGATGTGAGAATAGAGTCTTGTTCTTTCCCTTTCTCTGCTTCTTGTCACCATGCCCTGAGCTCTGCAGACCTGGCCTCACATGAACTGAACCTCTGAAATCTCCACAACTGTGAGCAAATAAATCTTCCTTTCTCATTTGTGTGAAGTACAGCAGTGAGAGTGCTGATTAAAACAACCGCGTACAGGGAAAACATAATGATTAAATAAGCTAAAAAACTGATTAACAACTATTTATATAACTTAAAAAATGGGGAGCTGGGTGCAGTGGCACATGCCTGTAATCCCAGTACTTAGGAGGCTGAGATAGGGTCACAGGTTGAAAACCGCCTTAGCAATGTAGCAAGATTCTGTTTAAAAAATAAAAAAATAGAAATGGCTCGAGATGTAGTTCAGAGGTAGGAAGCCCCTGCGTTCAATCCCCAGTACCAAAAAAAACAAAAAATGAGGACCCAAAGACTCTACATGGCAGTGCTTTCTATTGGGGTATTGTAACAGAAACTTAGAAGTTGCTTTTGCTAAAAACACTAACTCCTCACTTGGGCCTGTAGATGTATAATGGTTTGAATTTCTAATGTCCCCCAAGACTTCATAGAGAGTAGACAGCCATGTTGAAGGTGAGGCTTGATTGCTGAGGAGGGGTCCCTAGTGGTGTGGCCTCAGGGTCTATGCTGTGTTTTTGAATCCTCTTGCTTGCTCTCTCTTGTTCCCAGCCTCTACAGTGTCAGAGAAGAGGCCTTGCTCTCTTCCTCTCTCTGCTTTCCACTGCCATGCCCAGAGTTCTGCAGATCTGGCCTGACTAGACTGAACCCCTGAAATCTCCAAAACTATGTGCAAATAAACCTTCCTTCCTCTAAGTTGTGTGGTCAGGTTTTGGGGGTCATGGCAGTGAGAATGCTAACTGATCAGTAACTAAAAGCAAGACACAATTGGCATAGCAGCACACACTTGTAAACCCAGTACCTGAGAGACTTTGACAGGAGGACCATAGGTTTGAGCCTCAGCAACATTGTGAGACTCTCAGCATCTTAGTGAGACTCTGTTTTAAAACAAAAACAAAAAAATAAAAAGGACTGGGAATGTAGCTTGGGAGTAAAATGCCCCTATGTTCAATACCCAGTACCAAAATAAATAAATAAATAAATAAATAAATAAATAAATAAATAAATAAATAAGCAGGATAAAAGTTTGGCATCTCCATCATTTTCCATCTGTCTCCTTTTATACCTTTGGGTCAGTTTCCTGCTCAACTCTACAGGTAGACATATTATTCATTTAAGGAATATTATATTCATCTAATGCTGGTGATCCTCCCTGTTTAAGGCTGATGACACCAAGATAAGAGTAACTAAGGTATTTTCAAGATTTGCAAAGGCATGATAATCAACAGATTGTCAACAGCCAGCTTTTATAATGTCCCATTCCAGACCCCAGAGTGATACCTAAAAGTCTCCAGTCATTGGTGTTGGTAACATTCAATGCACCTGAGAGGAAAGAATGACCCAGACATGGCGAGCAGATTGAAAGGAGGAGGCCAGGGGACCTCACTCTTAGGTAAAGGCCCCTTTGGACACTGGCCCACAGCTTTTATTGTCATTCTACTGCTGTGTGCAGATAGTCCTGGGGTAGTGTTTAACTGGGTGAACTGCAGAGAGACCTTGAGGTAATGGTTAACAGATAAACTGCAGAGTACCTGCAGAAAGTCCTTGCAATAATGGTTTGCAGTAAAACCACTGAGGATGTGCAGAATATCCTTGAGACAGTGTTTGACATGCAGGATATTCGAGAGTTGGCATTGGCAAGAAACACAGGAACATTAACCTTGGAGCGACAGGCTACTTTCAGCGAGTTCAACAGTCCAGTCATGGCTTTCCATGACCCTTAGACATTTCCAAGGCAAATATTAACCTGCCTCTGGCAGTCACATTCTCCATACATTGATCCTAAATCTGGAGGCCCACTAACTCCATCTTGCCTTTCTGGCTAGCCCTTTTTCTGACTCATTCTTTCTTGCAGTCACCTTGGGTTCTAGGAAGGAAAGGGCTAATTGACCAACTTCCTATGACAAGAGTCATAACTATCCCCAGGGCACAGTGACTTTCTTATTACTGATAATGATCAAGCAGACCACAGTCCGACTAAGATTGCTTGACTAGTAATACTTCTTGTCACCTGCTTTGCCCCTTCCTCTTGTTGGCTCCTTGAAGCCTGGGCTAAGGACAACTGGTCCCCTGGCCTTTCCCCATAGAGTTGTATTGAACACATTCTTGTCCTAGTCCACCTTTACTTCTTCTGTTTAATTTTGGGAGCAAGTGCCCAGACCTGGTCTATCAGGACACCCTTAAGTCAGGCCACACTCTGGCCTAGGACTCCATAACAGTATTTCTTTGAAATTATCAGGAAGTAAAATGCTTTCACTTTGCTGTTGCCTTCCAAAGGCAGTAATTTGGGACTCTGGGTACAGACTACACTAGTGCCAGTTACTATAAAGCAGAATCTCTCTGTCTCTGTTTTTCTCTTTCAATTGTCTTAGAAACAGCCTTGCAGTTGTAGCCTAGAAGCCTATATAGACAATAAGCATACAAATGGGCGGGGTTGTTTTTCCAGTGAGGCTTCATTTACAAAGACAGTCAAACCACCACCATCCATTGCTGACCCCTTCTCTACAAGTGTTTTAAGGGCTTACATTTGAGCTTAAAAGTCCATTTTTTATGGTGCAAGGTAGGAGTTAAAGTTCATTTCTTGCATATTGATAAATAAGTGAGCAGAACACTAATTGAAAAGGCTGACCTTTCTCTGTTTACTTGTCTTTGCTCCTTCTTCAGACTTTAGCTGTCCATATACTTGGGGAACTCTTTCTGAACTTACTACTCTGTACAGTTGATTTATTTGTCTTTCTTCATGCTGGAATCACACTGATATATAGATGTGTGTGTGTGTGTGTGTGTGTGTGTGTGTGTGTGTGTGTATTTCTCTTCATTATGAGTTGCATTTTCCTGCTTTGTTCTATGCCTAGGAATACTAGGAATTTGTGAATTTTACCTTATTAAAGATGTACATATATGAGTTGGGTGTTGTGGCACAGGCTTATAATTCCAGTGGGTCAGGAGGCTGAGGCAGGATGGACTGCAGGTTTGAGGCCAGCCTGAGAGGTTTAGCTAGACCCTGTCTCAAAATAAAAATTGAAAATGGCTGGGGATGTAGCTCAGTGGTAGAGTTCAATACCCAGTACCGCAAATAAATAAATAAATAAATAAATAAATAAATAAATAAATAAATAAATAAATAGTAATTCTTTTTGTTTTGTTTTTTTGTTTGTTTTTTCTGTTTTTATTATTGGTACACTGTAATCATACATCTTTGTTAGGTACAAGCTGGTATAGGCATACATGCACACATCTCTCATTTAACACTTCCCCACTTCCTGCTCCACTCCCTCCCCCTCCTTCCTTCTCAAGTTCATTTTAGTGATTGACTTTGATATGTTTATGAAAGTACATCATGTGCATTAGGATGTTTCCCCCCTCCCTATCACCTTCAGTTAAGTCACCTTCTTTGCTTATCTAAGGTTTCTCCTTCTTTGTCTAGAGTCCCTCTTATGACCCACATTCTCCGTAGGTTCTGCATATTAGGGAGAACATAGGAATTTTTTGTGACTGACTAATCTCACTTACCATAATGTTTCCAGTTCCAACCATTTCCCTGGAAATGACATGATTTTGTTTTTCTTTATGGCTAGTAAAATTTCATTGTGTACATATCTTATAGTTTTGTAATCCATTCATCTGTTGATGGACATCTTGACTGGTTCCACAGTTAGGCAATTGTGAATTATGTGGCTATAAACATCAATACCCAGTACCACAAATAAATAAATAAATAAATAAATAAATAAATAAATAAATAAACAAATAATTATTGAGCTTTGTTCTGAGAAGCAATAAAATTATTTAGAAATAGTTTGAGTTGGGCTGGGCGTGGTGGCGCATGCTTGTAATCCCAGCATTCGGGAGGCTGAGACCAGAGGATCCAGGTTCGAGGACAGCCTCAGCTACCTAGTGAAGCACTCTGCAACTTAGTGAGACTCGGTTTCAAAATAAAGAATAAAAAATAGGGCTGGGGGGTATAGCTCAGAGGTAGAATGCCCCTGAGTTCAATCCCCAGTACTGCAAAAAAAAAAAAAAATAGTTTGAGTTTTTCAGGTCTTGCTTTTAAAAAATATTAGCCAGGATCAAAGTACTGAGTAATTTAGCACTATTTGTAGCCCTTCTGAGTACTCTGTTCAATGGCCCATAACTATGAGATTTTCCAGTCCAACTTAATGGGATAGGCACTCTTCCCTGTTCTGTGTGAGGGTTAGGTACTGTTCCACCTAATCTCTCTGATGATTCTGTTCTCCACCTCAAGCAGTTTCCTCACACATATACTCTAATCATCTGGTCAAAATTCTTCTCAAAGCCAGGCTTTGTGGCCCACACTTGTTATTTCAGTACTTGGGAGGCTGAGACAGGAGGATCAAAGATTCAAGGCCAGTCTTAGCAACATAGTGGAACTCTCAGCAACAGAGTGAGACACTGTTTCACATTAAAAAAAAAAATAGGGCTGGGGGTGCAACTTAGGGGTAAAATGCCTCTGGGTTCAATCTTCAGTAAAACACACACATACACACACATACACACACACACACACACACACACACACACACACACACACTTCTCATCATTCCACAGTTGCCTTTGTGTGAAGAAAAGAAGTCAGATCTTAGGGTTGGTTAATATGAGCTTCTCTTTTGTTGATAAGCATAACATTTATTTATTTATTTATTTATTTATTTATTTATTTATTTATTTATTTATTTGGTACTGGGATTGAACTCAGGGCATTCTACCTTTGAGCTACATCTCCCTTCCCCAGCTCTTTCATTTTCTTTTCTTTTTATTTTGAAACAGAGGAGGACCTCACTAAGTAGCTAAGGCTGGCCTCGAGTCTGTAATCCTCCTATCTCAACCTCCCAGCTACTGGGATTACAGGCATATGCCAATGCACCTGGCAATTATAACCATCTTTAGTACTCATGAGTTTCTATGTGATTTCAAACCTCATGTTCCTGATAATCATCAGAACTCTATGAACATTCTCTCCTTTCCAGTCCTCTGCCCTGCATATTCTTGTTTCCTTGGTTTCTTCGGAATCTCAGCTAGTCAACACAGGAGCTCACAGTCTGGCTTCACCTAGTTACTCCATAGCCAAGAAACTCTCTCAAGGCTATACATGGGAAAATCATGTGACTTATCTTGTTTGTTTACTCTCACAGAGATCACTGTCCTTGATGTCTTATATCCAGTGCCAGTAAGATTTCATTTTTTTCTTTGTTTCTACTTGTATGTTTGTTTCAGGCATGAGTGGATATCCAGTCCATATAACTCCACCTTTGCCAGAAATTGTTCAGCCTTATATTTGAATATAAGAAGACAACCTTCTTGTTGAGATCCCTATCAGTAACCCAGAAATTCTAGCTCTGCTTTGTGTGAACTCATTTAGATAGCATTCAAAGGTCTAAGAGAACATTCTAGTCATGCTATAGTTATTAAAATCTTCATTTTGCTTACTTCATACTTTAAAGTACTAAAAGCCAGTGTACTGCTTGATATCTTTATAAATGTATATGGAAGCCAGGTGTGATGGTACATACCTATAATCCCAGTACTTGGGTGACTGTGACAAGAGGATTGCAGTTTTAAGGCCAGCCTTAGCAAATTAGTGAGACCCTATTTGAAAATAACAAACAAAAAGGGACTGGGGATGTATCTTGGGAGTAGAATTACCCTGGGTTCAATTCCCAGTATGCCCCCCCAAATATATATATATAGACATATCAAGCATTGTTTATGGTTTATAATTGCAGAAATAAAAAATGACAAATATCCAATAATGGGAATATGAGCATAAATATAGAAGACAGAATATTATACAATCATTAAGTGACTTTTTTTTTTTTTTTTGCGGTACTGGGGATTGAACTCAGGGACATTCTACCTCCGAGCTATACCCCCAGCCCTATTTTTTGTTCTTTATTTTGAAACAGGGTTTCATTAAGTTGTGGAGTGCCTCACTAGGTAGCTGAGGCTGGCCACAAACCTGGATCCTCTGGTCTCAGCCTCCCAAATGCTGGGATTACAAGTGTGCACCACTTCGCCCTGCTGACATGTTTTTAAAATATTTATTTACATTGCAAAATACTGCATTGTTAAATAAAATAAAATCATATACAGTTGAATGCAAATTTCACAAGTAATATATAACTATGTGCTTTGTTATAGTTAAATATAGAATATCCCTTGAAGAGCTCAGGCATTATGTTTGGAGTTGATATAGTTAAGTCATGAAGATTATAATCTTATCAGTATATAAATCTATTAGTAACCAAGGCCGGTGAGGTGTGGATTGAGGAGGTGGGTCCATGGAGGTGTGGCCTTAGTGACTGTGCTTGTGTCTTTGAATCCCCTTGCTTGCTGGCTCTCTTGCTTCTGACCTCCATGATGTCAGAGCAGAGCTTTGCATACACTCTCTTTCTCCATTCCCTGCCTCCATGCTGTGAGCTCTGCAGACCTGGATTCACATGGACTGAACCCAGACTCTCCAAAAATCTGTGAGCAAATCTTCCTTCCTCTAAGTTGCGTGGTCCGTCGTTTTGGATTATAGCAGTGAGAATATTGACTAAGGCAACTTTAAATTGGAAGAAAATGCATTAGCATCTTAATAATAATGATGATTATCTCTGAGTAGTGAATCCTGCCATCATTAATTATTGTTAAATTTTTTGGCCTTCTCAGCACATAATGAAATTACATTTCCTGACCTCACTCAAGATGGGAAGATTCATATAACTATTTCTGCCCAGTGAGTTATAAACAGAAATAATATGCTACTTCTGGCATGGAGCATTTAATTAACATTGTTAGACTCAAAAAATACCTCTGTGCTCTGACTTGACTGATAGTATTGTTCAACTCAGTGTCTGTTGCATCATCCTTGAGACTTGAGTACACTCTCCTGGCCACAGTGGACAGGTAGCATGAACTAGGCTTAAAACTTTGTTGTTTTGAAGCCAGGTGCAGTGGCATATGCCTGTAATCCCAGTACTTGGGAGGCTGAAACAAGAAGATCACAGATTCAAGGTCAGCCTCAGCAACTTAGGGAGACCCTGAACAACTTAGATAGACCCTGTTTTAAGACTTAAAAATAGGGCCAGGGGTGTAGCTTGGAGGTACAATGCCCCTGGGTTCAATCTCCAGTACCTCTCCAAAAGAAACACCACAAAACTTTGTTGTTTTAACAACAAACAATTTGATAGGAAAGGGGGAAGAATAGATGCATATTTCATGTCAAATAGTGAAAAACAGGCATAAGGATACTACATTCTATGTCAGGAGACACTGAAAAGAGGGCTGAGACGACCAGCAAATATATTGACTAGAACATACATAATCCTATCCTCATCAACAAAAAAAGGAAAGAGAAATATGAATAAATAATAACCCTTCAATAAATTCCAGTTTTTCATTTTTATAAGCTAGATTTGTTTTCTATATGCACTTATGTATTTTGACATTTTGAATTGCACAGGGATGAATGTGCTTTGGAGAGTGACTAATTTTTTTAAAATAATGTTCCATAAATTAGATAATAAGTATAAATTATTTCACAGTCTAAAGTAAAAAGTCTTCAAGGGCACTTTTCTAAAAACCATTTTTCTTAGTTAAACTTTCTTTCACTTTATATCTGTGGGAGGGACACTGATTTATTAACTATGTTGAAGTGATAAAAATACGATGAAAGCCAATGTAAACAAAACTTTGCCATTGTTGACTAAATTCCTACTTTGAAAAATAGCATAACTCTAATATGCAATGACAGAACTTCAGTAATTAATAATTGAGAGGAAGGCAACTCTGAGATAGTGAAAAGTCTCAATCATATAAAATTGAAAAGAAATATAACTGGGTTGTTTTGAAGCAGTGTGATAAGATGAATTTTTATAGAAAAATAACCAACTATTAGTAATTGTGGGTCCTTCTTTAATAAAAATAAAGTTGTGATTATTGATAAATGGATAGCAAGGAAGAATTAGAAATACTCAATGAAAGTAACAAGACACAGATGTCCTGCTCCAAAATCTGCTAGTAGGAAGAGTGTATTTACTTGTGTATAAAAGGAAGTGATTAGAATAGATCCTATCTGCTAGGCGTGATAGCACATACCTGTGATTTCCCATACTTGGGAGGCTGAAACAGGAGGATCACATGTTCATGGCCAGCCTAAGCAACCTTGTGCGGCCCTCTGCAAATTAGCGAGATCCTGTTTAAAAAAATAAATAAATAAAATCGGGCTGGGGGTGTAGCTCAGAGGTAGAATGCCCCTGGTCAATGCTCAGTATCACAAAAAAATAATAGATCATATCTTATGTCTGCAGTGATAGATATGCCATTTACTATGATCTATCACACATTGATGAAAGAAGAATAGATCATTTCTGAGATTTCTTGAAGCTCTCCACTGTTTTGATTATTTATTTGCCAGTAAATAGAGGTTGTTAAAGTGGTTTTAAAAGAGCTTGGATCAGTGACATAGGTATTTCTTTTATAATACTATTTAAAATACTCATTTGTTTAGTAATCCTCTTTTCTAGAGATAGTTTTTGTTCAGCATTGGAATTAATTGTATGGTATTCTCACAGTTTATATCCATTTTCATATCCACAGATAAATGTCAATTTGAGCAATTAAAAAATGCTAACACTGTAATGGGAAACACAGCCAAGGAAGATGTTAGAATTTACACGTGCTTTCATTCTGGCAAAACACTAAAATTGCTCTTTTTTCCTCCTTTTTTTTTTAATCCTGAGGATTGAACCCAGGGGCATTCTATTTCTGAGGTACACCCCCAGACGTACATAGATTTATTTATTTATTTATTTATTCATTTATTTATTTATTCATTTATTTATTTATTCATTTATTTATTTATTGGAAACAGGGCTGTCTGGT
This sequence comes from Graphiurus murinus, assembly GCA_004027655.1. Classification (NCBI taxonomy): domain Eukaryota; kingdom Metazoa; phylum Chordata; class Mammalia; order Rodentia; family Gliridae; genus Graphiurus; species Graphiurus murinus. Next base: position 33,291 of record PVLC010005963.1, read on the forward strand.
TAAGTCACTGAGTCTGGTCTCGAACTTGCAACCCTCCTGTCTCAACCTCCCAAGTACCGGGATTACAGGAGTAAACGACATCACCACTCTAAAATTGCACTTGATATAAAAATGATACAATGCAGTCATTTTACTCTCAGCTCAAATATAATCTGTGCCTTAAACTGAATGACAGCTGGATTATAGGGACAATCTGAAATGTGTGTGAAGGATGGGGCAGTAGGAAAGAAGACTAAGTTCACAAAAGTGAGGTTCAAGCTCTTTTTGGTGCTGACTTCCGTCCTACTCTTCTACATTTGTGCAGCTGCATATTTCTCCAGAATCCCTTCCTTGTCTCCTTCTCATTATACCCCTCCTTTTTATTTCATTTTTTCCTCAATGTGTACCACCCCATGCACCCGAAGTCAAGTCTTACCCCATGACTTCCATTTCTGGCACTGATCACTACTGAGTAAAAAACAAATCTAAGTGACATGAAATAATGCCTGTTTTGTCTGAGACTTGCTAAAATTCCAATGATAATGTGAAAATGAGATTAATCTGCAAGCAGCTATATCCTTTTCTTTTCTCTTCTTTTCTTTTTTAGGACCACTTTTAATAACTGCAGCTTACAAATTTACTTTTATGGTTTTACACTTACTTCTTTGTTTATAATAGAGAATTCATTTAAACTGGAAGAAAAACAAAGCAATTTGCATGCAAATATAGCAATAGGGAGAGATTGTAAAATAATGAACATGAACATGATATATTAACCAATCTTCCTGCAATCAGTGACCAGGAATATATTCATTCTGAATAATTCTGACTCATTCTAGTTATTATCATAAAAGTGCCCTAAGATGTGTATATCACTTTAAATAGCAACAACTTGGTATATTTTCTTCACAGTATCAGGAATTATAAGGACAGTATCTACATTATATATGTTTAAAAACAGTCAGCATTAAATTACAAATTGCCCAAGCATACCTAGAGAAGAAAACAAATATTACTGTTTAGTAAAGGCTTATGGGTGTTTTTCTTCATAGAATTGTCCTTCCTAAAATTAAAATACTACTTATCAGCCATGACCACACAAGGTTTGCATGTTTTCAACTTTGAAAACAATGAAATAGATGGGTATGGTGGTGCAGGCCTGTAGTTCCAGTACTTGGGAGGCTGAGACAGGAGAATCACAGGTTTGAGGTCAGCCTCAGAAACAGTTTTGAAGTAAAAAATAAAAAGGGTCTAGGGGTATAGCTCAGGATAATGCCCCTGGGCTCAAACTCAAGTACAAAAAAAAAAAAAAAAAGTAACAATAGCTACCATTGCTACCATTTAAATAGCACTTGGTGCCAAGCATTATTCCAAAAGTTTTACATTTTCACTCGTAATTTACTAACCACTATGATGTAAGCACTTTTAACCGCTATGAGGTAAGCATTATTATTTCATTTTATAGATGTGTAAACTGAGTCACAGATGGTTAACATAATTCCTCATGATCACATGGAAATGAAACAATTGAAATTAAAAGATTCGACCCCAGGCAGTCTGGCTTCAGAGCCACATCTCTTAATCATTGTGAATACTGCTTTAAAAAAGTGAGAAGTTTAGCCAGATGCCATGGTGCACACCTGTAAACCCAGTACTTGGTAGGCTGAGACAAGAGGATCACAGGATTGAAGCCAGCCTCAGCAATTCATGGTGACCCTCTTCTAAAACTAAAAATAAAAAGGGCTAGGAGTGTAGCTCAGAAATAGAATGCCCCTGGATTCAATCCCTAGTACCAAAGAGAAAGTGAGGGAGAGGCCCTGGATGTACCCTTATTAATCACAGTCAAATTATTTAATATCTCTAAACCTCAGTTTCCACATCTGTAATATTGTGATAATAGACTAATCTCACAGTTAATGCAAAGAGGAAATCAAGTTTAATAAAGCATAGTGTTTGGATTTAGAATGTATTTCTAGCCTTCATGGAAACCAGGCAGCCATTTTGCAGAAGGTCCCTGGGGTGTGGCCTTGGGGATTATATAAGGTCCCTCCTCCTTTTGCTCTCTCTCTTGCTTTGGCCTCCTTGATGTGAGAGCAGAGTCTTGCTCTCTCCCTCTCTCTGCTTCCTACTTCCGTGCTCTGAGCTCTGCAGACCTGCCCTGACATGTATTGGACCTCTGAAATCCCCCAAACTGTGAGCAAATAAGTCTTACTTCCTCTCAGTTGTCTTGGATTACAGCAGTGGGAATCTTGCAAATTACCTGTAATCTACTTGATAGTGAATGTTAATTTTCCCTCTTAATGATGAGTACTATCTTGTGATAATCCTCTTTTTGAAATGTGAAGTTATCATAGGATTATGTTTATAATACTGTGTAACCTATGCCTCCTGTTCTCCAAAGAGCTACATTTTCACCATTTAAATGTACGTAAAAGACAAGGGGAAATATTCAGACAACCAAAAGATTAACCAATTATTTGAACAAGCTATTGATTTGTTAAATTTTTTCTTTTTCCTTTTTTTTTTTTTTTTTGGCACTAGGAATTGAACCCAGGGACATTCTGCCTCTGAGTTAGTTATATATGCTGTCCCAGTTTTACTTCTTATATTTTGAATCACAGAGTCTCACTGTTACTGAGGATCTTGCTAAATTGTAGAGTTAATTTTTTATCTCGACTCATCTGACGTCGGACTAAAATTTCACAAGAGGATTTGGTCCTGTGTTACAAGCTAAATTAAGTTGTGGAGTGCCTCACTAAGTAGCTGAGGCTGGCTGCGAACCTGGATCTTCCGGTCTCGGCCTCCCGAATGCTGGGATTACAAGCATGCGCCACCACACCCAGCTGATTTTTTTTATATTGAAAAAGGTTCTCACTAAGTTGTCGAGGGTCTCACTACGTTGCTGATGCTGGCTTTGACCCTGCAACCCTCCTATCTCAGCCTCTCATGTACTGCAAAGTTCAGTTTGATTAACCTATTCAGACTTTGTAATAAAAATAAATCTAAGCCAGGCAGCACACAACTGAAATCCTAGTACTTGGGAGGCTGGAACAGGAGGATTTCAGTTTCCAGGTCAATCTCAGCAATTTAGCAAGTCCCTTAGCAACTTAGTAAGACCCTGTTTCAAAATAAAATGGGGCTAGGAGTGATTCTCAGAGTTAGAACACCACTGGGTTCAGTCTCCAGTACCTAAATAAATAAATAAATAAATTGGAGAGAGAAACTATTTTAATTTTATCATGTGTTCAAATTTTATGTTGTTTTAAGAAAAACTTAAATTGCAAAACAGTGTATAGACCACCGTAATTTTTCAGGGTTTAGGACCTTAATCCAATCCTGTCCCAAATTTCTTTGTATTGTACAACTAATCACTGAATAAGGTGTGTTCTGGAAGAAGGTCTTGGAGCAGAGTTGTCTTGACCAATTTTTTTTTCTTTTTTATGGTACTGTGGATTGAACCCAGGGGCATTCTACCTCCAAGCTATACCCCTAATCTTATTTTATTTTGAAATGGGCTTGTTAGGTTGATGAAAGTTTCACTACTTGCTGAGGCTGTCTTTGAATTTGCAATCCTCCAGTCTCAGCCTCCCAAGTACTGGGATTACAGGTGTGCGCCCCCACACCCAGGCTTTACTTTGGAAGTTCTAAGTAAGTCTTGCTAAGGGAGACCTTTGAGTTTTATACTAGATATAAAAGCTACTCAATTTCTACCTTCCAAAGTTTATTCCTTTATGAACTGTTAGAGTCTACCCAGAAAGGCCAGTTGGTTGATTGCAGATAGACTGCTCCCGGAGGCCATTTTTCAGAGCCTTTTGAAGAAGCTGCCTGTAACCACAATGCAAACACCTGTCAGCTTTCCCTGTCCAGGCAGACCAGCCATTGTTCAGGGAGGCAAGCCCCTTCAAGCATCCTCTAAAGGCCTTTTCTCTTTGGAAAGAGCACCTGCAAACACTATTTACTATTTCCTTGGATGCTAATTGGTTTGTAAGCCTAATGGGTTTAGGAAGTGAGCTCAAATTCCAAAGTGCTTTGACTTCGACTTTTTCTATATAATCCCAGCTTTTTATTGTAGAGTCCACATTGAATATGGCCATTTTTCAAAATGAACATTAATTGCCTGTTAACAGATTTTAAGTGCTAGGGGAAAAGGCCATTTGTATTCAAGGGCTCCTCTTTAGGAGGCTTAAAATAGCTCAGACTTAGAAAAGACAAAAGACATGGTTCCATCCCATTGCTTTATTGTGCAGTATTCCTGTATACCCATGGGGGCATGGGCCTTGCTGGGATTATGTAAAAAAAATTGACAATTGCAGCCAGGCACAGTGGCGCACACCTGTAATTTCAGTAGTTGTGATGCTGAGACAGGAGGATTGAGGTTCAAGGCCAACCTCAGCAATTTAACAAGAAGGCCCTCAACAATTTAGTAAGACGCTGTTTCAAAATAAATGAATGAATGAATGAATAGAACTGGGGGTGTAGCTTGGATGTAGAAAAGAAGGAAAGTAAAGGAAAAGAAAATTGGCAACTGCTTAAATTAGTGAAGCCTGCCCGAGGTAACCCCAGGCTCACCTGGAATTAGAACTCAGGAACTAGAATAAGTTCCCAGAAATGTGTCATTATACAACAGAATCACGTTCACATGTGTAAACCAGTATGTACATACACACTGTGAAAAACTGTGAAAAGATACTTCAAAATATAACTTCGATATCTACTTGACTTTTTTGTTGAGTCAACTTACTTTATTTGTACTCTACTCCTGAATAGCTACCTTTTAAGCTCAGCCATCCTTCTCCAAAACTGCTGACTTAGTGGTTTAGGTTGCTAGGCTTGCCTAAATGTACGTCTGTGTGGGAAGAAAATGCATAGAATCATTCATTCACCTTCTTTTTGTTTGTTTTGTTTTTTATCTCAGTCTTGAAAAACGAAGATTTCTTCAGCAGGACAATTTCCCAAATTGTTTAAGAATTTGGAAAAGTGTTCAAATTTGTTTTAATTTTATAAGCACCAGTTAGAGAAATTTCCATGGGTTTTCACAGATGACATTACTAAAAAGCTCAAGTTATTACCTACTAGTTTTTTTTTGTTGTTGTTTGTTTTTTGATACTGGGGATTGAACACAGGGTCATTTTACTTTTTATCTCTGAGTTACATTCCCAGCCCTTTTTAATTTTTGTTTTGAATCTATTTAGGTTTTGAATCTACTTAACTTTTGTTTTGAATCTACTGAAGTTTAACATCTACTTAAGTTTGGAGAAGTCTTTTCTATTAGTCATGCTCATTTAATAGTCATGCTTGTTTATTTGAGCAAATTTGCTCAAAACTAATAGCAAACATTACAGCAACACTGAAAACTCTTGAAATTATGAATCTTTTTTATGTAATATAAAACACATAAAAATGGTCATGTGTGAACTTATCAAATGGAAATGTGAAGATTAGAGTAATAGGCCATTCTCTACTCTTGTTACACTTAATGGAAAAAAACTTTGAATGGCAGGAGCAAGAGCAATGTCTTGATGCCTTGTCAAAGAATCACAATTGAAATTCTTACAAATATGTTCACCATGCTGCTTGAAGAAAAAGAAAACAGCCTTTTTATTGAAGATTTGACACAGAGTCTTGGTCAGGTCGTTGAACTAGAGAGTATTTTGATTTTGGCCCCTCTGATTATGATTCAGTTATATACATATTTAAATATAGCATGCCTACAATGGGGATTTGGGATATGTAGTAGGGAAGGTTTTTCATATAATTAATATATCAGCTTAGCTAAGGTCTAGAAAAAGACAAAGTAGTAAGATGGGAGCTATATATTAGTTAATGAAATGAAGTTGTTAGAGCTCTAAGATGAGACTTGGTTGGGTTTACACATTTTGAGCCTTATTGGGAAACTCTTAATATCCATGTTTACTAATATCAATAGTTTATGAAATACTTTTTATAAACAACCAAAATAGTCTATTCCTAGAATATGATTTTCAAATTATTTTTAATGTATCAGAATTATTTTCCTTACTTATTTTTACATAGTAAAATATATATGTGGAAACACCTGCAAAAAATCATCAAAGTCTTATTTCAGAAGTAGATTGTGATGTTTTTAATCATGTTTTCGGGGGAGGAGCTTCCAAGATTAGCAAATGGTTTATTTTCTCTTGAATACTTTGACTTTAATTAAACTGCCACCAGGTGGACAGTGGTATTTTCACAATAGTTAGAATCACTATATGTCTCAATTTGCCTAAGACAGATCTAAATCATGCCAGTTGTCCCATATTAACTAAGAACTGCACTTCCTTTTAACTCCCCCAAACTTCCACGTTTAGATAATTAATTATATGGCCACCCTACTGATAACTTCTTGGTCGGAGGGCATTCCTAAATGTAAGTTTGGATCAATAGGTTCAGGTTCTTGCAAAAAATGGTACTGAAATAAAGAGTATAGTCTATCTGGGCTGCTCTAACAAAATACAATAGACTGGTGTAATGGTTTGGATTTAGAATGTCACTTTAGCCCTCACAGAAACAAGGAAGCAATGTTGGAAGTGGGGTTTGGTTGCTAAGGAAGAGAATCTGAGGTTTGAGATTTTATAAGGTCCCTCTTTCCCCTGCTCTCTCTCTCTTGCTTCTGGCCTCCATGATGTGAGAGCAGAGCTCTTGCTCTCTTCCTTTCTCTGCTTCCAATCTCTATGCCCTGAGCCCTGCAGACCTGGTCTGACATGTGTTGAAACTCTGAAATCTCCAAAACTGTGAGCAAATAAATCTTCTTTCCTCTAATCTGTGTGGTCAAGGCTTATTGGGTAACAGCAATGATAATGCTGACTGAGACAACTTGGTAGGTTACAAGCAAAAGAAGTTGATTTCTTAGTTATGGAGGATGGGGAATTCAAGGTGCTTGGATGATTTATTGTTTACTGAGGGCTGTGTTTTTACATGAATGGAAGGGCACGGCTCTGATCTCATTAGCCCCTTATCATGGCATTAATTTCACTTATGAAGGCTCCAACTATGTGAACTAATCACCTCCCCAAAATCCCACCTCTTACTACCATCACATTGGGTATCCGGTTTGAACAAGCGAATTTGGAGGGATTACACAAACGCGGCAGTACTCTTAGTCATACTTCTTTCACACTCAGCCTTTTTTCTTTATACTTAATAATTGCTATAATTTTTGTTTTTCTCTTTATCCCATGCCTAGGGTTTTCCATGGACTCTAACAAGCTTAAATCAGTCTAGTAATCTATGTATGTCATGTTTTTCTGGAGCCTTCTATCTTCCATTCTAGCATGAACTTGTCCTTTAGCTCTGCTTCTTAAATACCACTTCATTGTTTTGTTTTTGTTTTTACATTTTCTGATTATGAAAAATATTTTCTCTTGTAGCTTCCTGGGAAAGGGTTACAGGAAGTATATTGTTTGAAGTTTGTAGTGTGTGAAAATAAATCTTGACCGATAATTTGCCTGCATGGGATTTTATATTTATTTATTTATTTATTTATTTATTTATTTATTTATTCATTCATTCATTCATTCACTTTTGTGGCACTAGGGATTGAACCCAGAGACATTCTACCTTCGAGCTATACCCATCCGCCCTATTTTTTATTCTTTATTTTGAAACAGGGTCTCATTAAGTTGCGGAGTGCCTCACTAAGTAGCTGAGACTGGCCGCAAACCCGGTTCCTCCAGTATCAGCCTCCCAAGTACTGGGATTACAAGTGTGTGCCACCACAACAAGCTCCTGCATGGGATTTTAGATTGAAATTACTTAATTTGAGCCGGGTGTGGTGGCCCACGCTTGTAATCCCAGGATTCGGGAGGCTGAGACCAGAGGATCCGGGTTCGCGGCCAGCCTCAGCTACCTAGTGAGGCACTGCAACTTAGTGAGACCTGGTTTCAAAATAAAGAATAAAAAATAGGGTTGGGGGTATAGCTCGGAGGTAGAATGCCCCTGAGTTCAATCCCCAGTACTGCAAAAAAAAAAAAAAAAAAAAAAAAAAAAAAAAAAAAAAAAAAAAAAAAAAAAAAAAAAAAAAAAAAAAAAAAAAAAAAAAAAAAAAAAAAAAAGAAAAGAAAAAGAAAAAGAAAAAGAAAGAAATTCCTTAACCTGGAATCTTGGGCATTGTCTTCTAGCTCCAAGTGTTGTTGAGAAGTCAGAGGCTATTCTAACTCTTGAGACTTTGAATGCAATCTATGCCCCCCCCCTTGGAAATTTCTCTTTGTCCCCAGAGTCCTAGATTTTATAATTGTTTGCCTTGATATGAGTCTTTTAAATTTTCTTTTGTCATTTAATAGGTTCTTTCAATTAGTGAGCTGATATACTTCCATTCTGGAAAATATTTTTAGATTATTCCTTTGATGATTTCTATTTATATCTGTCCTCTTCATTAGTTGAATTGAGATATTACAGTAGTAAAACATACCACCTCAGTGCAAATATCTTTCAAGAGCCCATTAAATATAATTTCTCAGAAGCCAGGGGCAGTAGTATATACTTGGGAGGCTGAGTCAAGAATATCACAGGTTTAAGGCCAGCCTCAGCAACTTATACACAGCAATTTAGTGAGACCCTATTTCAAAATAAAAAATAAAAAGGACTAGAGGTGTAACTCAGAGGTAACACCCCTGGGTTTAATCTCCAGTGTCACATATACACACAAAATATATATAAATATAATTTCTGATAGCATAGCATTTTTAAATCTGTGCCTGACACAGATTTAAAAAAAATAAATAAAAGTATACTCAATTAATGATAACTCTGATCACCTAATGGAAGGTATTAAAAAACAAAACAAAAAATGCAATCCTTTCTTATGGCTAGTCTTTATATATAATAATTTGTATTCTTTCCCTGGCACCATCTATCTCAAAGGAGATGTAACAGACATATTCAGACAATGTGATTTTATCCTCTCTCATAAAATTCTATTTAACCGTGACACTGTTTATTGGATTTTTTTCTGACATTTAGATCTGTGGCCAGGGGGCATTTTTCATTCCTTTAACTTTTATGTACTACTGTAGTCAATGATGATCTCTAGTGGGACATAATTTTTTGAAAGATATCCAATCGGTGCCTCTAAAAGCAGTCTTGAAGGCTGGTTTTGGATAGAATTATAATTGAATACATTGTCAGCCAGAGCTCTTCCCAGAAGGAGGTGATCTATACCTAAGCAGGGCATGAAAATGAGATCAACTAGAATTCCCTAAAGTTCAACTTAATTTCCAGGTGTCTGTTGCTTTAACATTAAAAAGGTTGCTACGACCAAGTAACAATTAAGAAATCCAGAAACTGGGCCAAGTATAGTGGCGCATGCCTATGATCCCAGCACTTGGGAGGCTGAGACAGGAGAATCCCACCCAGGTCCAAGACCAGACTCAGTAATTTAGTGAGAAGCTCGGCAACCTAGAAATACCCTGTTTTTAAATAAATAGATAGATGAAAGAAAGAAAGAAAGAAAGAAAGAAAGAAAGAAAGAAAGAAAGAAAGAAAGAAAGAAAGAAAAGGTGAAAAGGGCTGGGGGTATAGCTTGGAGGTAGAATACCCCTGGGTTCAATCCCCAGTACCACACACCACACACACACACACACACACACACACACACACACACACACACACATTCAGAAACTGGGTGAATTGTAGTAATGCTTGACTGAATGTTTCTGAGAGGATCTAAAAGATATTTATTACTCAAATCCAGCTTTATTGTGAACTCTCATCAGAAGTAGAATAGAAAACTCCCTATTAATTTTGTGAGTTGTGGGACCACTCCCTTTCACAAAAAAGCAACAAACTAAATGCTCACCTGCCCATCTGCTACAGAAAGCCAATTCTCACTATTAGAGTACTTTGTGGCATTAATATGGGAATCCCCAAATGAGTAGTTGTGGGGTGGTCTGAACTGACTATATCCTTCATGTGGTAGGCTATTTATTGATAATGGCGCCTTTTTAAGATGCTATACTCTATAATATCCTTGGAGATTCAGAGGACCAATTCTCTTTAACCACTAGTAACTACATAACCCCACCCCCAGCATCAGAAAAATATAGAATATCTCTTACATAGTAGTTTATTTTCAATAAATGATAAAATATACCAATCTACAAAGTCATGAATTCAAGGAAACTTAAGTAACATATGTGCGTGTGAATGTCTGTGTGTGTGTGAATAAATTCACACCACATTGAAATCCCATAACAACAAAGGCAAAGAGAAGATTTTTAGAAACAGTCACAGTTAAAATAGGTGACTTCTCAAGAGCTATAATGGAAATCGGAAGACAGTGGGATCGAATGGAGATGTAGCTTAGTGGTAGAGCACTTGCTCAGCATGTGAAAGGCTCTGAGTTCAGTCTCCACCACCATTAAAAAGAAAAAAAAAAAAGACACAAGTGCTGAAAGAAAATAATAGCCAACCTAGGATTCCATACCCATTGAAATACGCCCATTTTCAAATGATTAGGGTAAAAAAATAACATTTTCAGACAACCAGTAGATTTTCATCAAAGGAAATTCTAAAGGATGGATTTTAGGCAGAAGGAAAGTGATTCAGCTACAATAGTAATCATAAGAAATCATGGATACAATAATGATATACTAACAAAGAAAGGGGAATAAAAAAGAAAAACTACTTTTTGTGAAAAAGTGGTACCCTCTGAGTTAAAATATTCTATGCAAATATTCTACAAAAGAGGGTGATGTATTATGGCATTATTCCTAATAGTGGTGGGTTTCAATACTAAAAACATGCTCTCTGCAAGATTAGTTCTCTTAGAGACATCAATAAATGTGCCTTCAAAATAAGATTACACATTAAATAAATGTAGGGAACATTATGCTAAACAAAGTAAAACCAGATTCTTAACTGCTGGACTTCCCAAGACCTTTTAGTGTGTTAATGTACATTTTTAATCCAAGGGCATGGTGTATGATACAGAATTATCCAATTCTTATTTTATTTTATTGGTACTGGGTATTAAACCTAGGGGCACGCTACCACTAAGCAATACTCTCAGCCCTTTTTGTTTTTATTTTGAGAAAAAGTATTGCTAAGTTACTGCTTGCTGCCATTCAATCCTCCTGTCTCAGCTTTCTCACTGCTGGGATTACAGGTGTGTCCCACTGCATATGACTGAGTTTGACTTTTTTTTTTTTTTTTGGTACTGTGGATGGAACCCAGGGGCATCCTACTTCTGAGCTACACTTCCAGCCCTATTTTATTTTTTATTTTGAAACAGGGTTTTGATAAGTTATTGAGGGCCTTGCTAAATTTCTTGAGGCTGGCCTTGAACCTGCAATCCTCCTGTCTCATCCTCTCAAGTACTGGGATTACAGGCATGCACCACCATGACTGGCCAGATTGATTATTTTTGATACATCATTAAATGGAATCTCATAGTATTTGTTCTGTGACTGGCTTATTTCACTTAGCACAAGTACTACAGGTCCATCCATTTTGTAACATACAATAGGATTTCTTTTCAAAACTGAATAATATGCCATTGTATGTATATACCACATTTTTTTATAAAACAACACATCCAGCTATCAATGGACACTTAGGGTTTTTTTCCTACATCTTAGTTTTTGTGAATAGTGTTACAGAAAATATTGGAGTGTGAACATCGTTTTGAGGTTTTAATTTCAATTCTTTGGACAAATACCCAGAAAAAGGTGAGATTGCTGGATCATATGGTAATTATATCTCTACTTTTTTGAGAAATCTTTGTATTGGTTTCTATAGTAGCTGCTCCATTTTGCATTTCTGCTGAAAGTACAAAGGGTTACATTTTTTTTCACATCCCAACCAGCACTTGTTGACTTTTTAAAATAATAGTCATCCTAGTAAGTGTGGTTTTGATGATTAGTGATGTCCATTTCTTTTTATATGCCTGTTGGCCATTTTTATATGTAGCCTTTGAGGGGAAAAGTTTATTTAAGTATTTAGCCCATTTTTAAAGTCAGGTTGTTTGTGTTTTTTTGCTACTGAGTTGTAGCAGTTCCTTACGTATTTTGAATGTGAACCCTTGATCATGGTTATGATTTGCAAATAAAAAATATTTGCACTATACTCATTGTTTTCTTCACTGTGCAGAAGATTTTTAGTTTGATATACTCCCACATGTCTATTTTTGCTTTTGCTACTTGAGATTTTTATGTTATATACATGAAATCATTGATTAAACTAATATTCAATTCCCAGTAACAAGGGAAAGAAGTTCTAAATGTGTGTGTGTATGTAAAGTCTTTAGGATTTTCCATATTCAATATTATTATTTATTAACAGGGACAATTTTACTTCTTTTCTTACTTAAAGGCCTTCTATTTCTTTTTTCTTGCTTAATTACTCTGGCTATGCCTTCTAGTACTATGTCAAGTAGATAGGATGAGAATGGGCATCCTCATCTTTTTTCTGATCTTAGTGGAAGAGCTTTTGGTTTTTCATTGTTGAGTATGTTGGTATAGCTGTGGGGTTTTCATACATGGCCTTTATTATGTTGAGTTATGTTGAGGTAATTTCGCTTTATTCCTAGTTCATTAAGAGTTTTTATTATAAAGGGATGTTGAATTCTGTCAAATGCTTTTTTCTGAATCTAAGATAATCGTTCTTTTTTTTTTTTTTTTTTTTTTTTTGTGGTACTGGGGATTGAACCCAGGGGCTTCTACCTCCAAGCTACATCCCCAGCCCTATTTTTTCATTCTTTATTTTGAAACAGGGTCTCACTAAGTTGCAGAGTGCCTCACTAGGTAGCTGAGGCTGGCCGCGAACCCAGATGCTCCGGTCTCAGCCTCCCAAATGCTGGGATTACAAGCGTGCGCCACCACGCCCAGCTCTATTTTTATGTTTTATTTTGTTAATATGGTATAACAATTAATTGATTTGCATATTTTAATCCTCCATGCATTACAGTGATAAATCTCATTTGATCGTTATATAGGATCTTTTTAATGTGCTGTTGAATTCAATTTGCTAGTATTTTATTTTATTTATTGGTACATGGGATTGAACCCAGGGGCTTTACACCTTTGAGCTAGATCCCAGCCCTATTTTATTTTTTATTTTGAAACAGGGTCTCACTAAATTGCTGAGGCTGGCTTCAAACCTGCAATCCTCTTGTTTCAGTCTCCCAAGTACTAAGATTACAGCCATGCACCACTGCTCCCAGCTTAATTTGCTAATACTTACTAGAGAATTATTGTATCTATGTCCATCAGAAATATTTACCTGTAGTTTTCTTCTCTTGTGTCTTTTGGCATCAGAATAAAGCTGGCCTCCTGAAATAAATGTGAAAGTGTTTTCTCCCCTTCAATTCTTTTTGGAAAGTTTTAGAAAGATTGGTGTTATATTTTCTTTAAATTCTTGAATTCACCAATGAAACCATCTGGCCCTGGACTTTTCTTTGCTAGGAGGTTTTCTGAGTACTTCTCCACCAACAGTATATTCATATTTATGTTAACACTAAAAGCAATGATAAATTCCAGAGCAGTACAAATGTTTTTCTTAATAAATTGAGAATTTAATAATTAAATTATTTAATTATCATTCAAATTATGAAAATTTGTTAAAATACATTTTGTTAAAATATTTTTATAGAAAGGAAGGAAAGTTTTACAGATTGATCTAGTTCTTTTAAACTTCTTTAAATGTAGCAATTCTGAGAAATAGAGCAGGTATTATTTTCCCCGATTGACAGGTTGTATGATTTTCCTAAGGTCATGTAGCTACTAAAGATTGTAAGGATTAAAGGATTATGAGGATTATATAAATATACATATGGATTATAAACTGATGTTCTGCTCTAGATACTTTCAACCAAATCATATTGCCTTGCTTATTATTTATCTTTCCATAAACTAAATTCTATGCCAGAAATGTCTTCCAATGTCCTTATCCATGGCAAAGAAGAGAGTTATTTCAGCTTTTTATTTTACTGCTGTCTTCAGAAAGTCTCAAGTTGTTTGAAATGCCATATACATCACCACATGTGATATTTCACAAATAGAAAAAAAATTGTGCCAGAAAGCATAGACAAATTGCCCAATGTTACATACACAATGTATATGAAAAGAAGGGCCAGGTTGTGCATATGCTCAATACTGTGTGGGAGTATGCTTCTGTATGCTGATTAATAGGCTGTTAATAGATACATGGTCTACTAGGCTCAAAAGAATCACCAAGTCCCTGCAACCACTGATAGATTAAAATGCACATCCAGAAATGAGGTTATCAGAGGAGAAAATAGTAAGAAAAGAAAAATATCCATTGGTTGACTTTAAGAGGTACAGAGAACAAGATGTGGTTGCACACACATGTAATCCCAGTACTTGGGAGGCTGAGACGGGGGATTGCAGGTTCAAGGCCAGACTCAGCGACTGAGTAAGACCCTGTTTCAAAATAAAAAATAAAATAGGGCTGGGGAGTGTAGCTCAGAGGTAGAATGCCATGCCGCTGGGTTCAATCTCATTACCATTAAAAAAGAGAGAGAGAGGTGCAGAAATGCAGGTGTGGTGGCAGATGGATGCCTGTAATCCTGGGAGGCTGAGACAGGAAAATCATAGGCTTGAGGCCAGATTCAGCAATTTAGTAAGGCCCTCAGCAAATTGGAGAGACCCCGTTACAAAGTGACACAAAGGCAGTGCTCTAAACTTGCCTTGGATTATTCTAAATTCACCAGCAGATGTTACATGATCTATGCTATCATTTTCTCCAGTTCTCAGAAATGCAAGAGACAGGTGGTCATCCTGTGAGTTTCGGATCTTAACCTCAGGCAGCTTTGTCACTGGCATGCTAAGCTTCCCTACTCTTCCCTTCTCATGTTGACTGGTGATTTTTAAGCTTCTTCAAGTGGCCATTATTGAGTTTAGATTGTAGATTATAGAGGCTACTCTCCTGGGGTAACTCATTAACCCCTCGGTAATAGTTGGGACATTGCCTTTCTTTGTTGCTTATGAAGTTGGAGTAGCATCTTCAAGGAACTATTGCTGTTTCTACTAACGTTGAATTGTTTGGTCTTTATGTAGCTACAGCTTAATTATTCATCCTCAAGGTATACTCTTTGAGCTTAAATTTTCCCTTTGTCTCTACCAGTAATGACACGTTTATGGCAAAAAGAGATTAATCTTTATCCTGGCATCACACCAACATTGCAAATTAATTGTATGATTTTTGCCACCAGATCTAGACAATAATAACAATATAGCACTTACACCAGGTACTGTTATATGTACTTTAAAGGTATTAACTCAGCCAGGTGTAGTGGTGTACCACTATAATCCCACTTGAGAGGCTGAGACAGGAGGATCACAGGTTCACAGCCAGCCTCAGCAACTTAGTGAGGCCCTCAGCATATTAGTGAGACCCTATTTCAAAACAAAAATAGAATAAAATAAAATAGGACTGTCAGGTATAGCCTACAGATAGAAAGCCCTTGCATTCGCACTGACATACACACTGAGGGTATTAACTAATTTCCAGACCAACCTAGTTATTTCCATTATCTCCATTTTACACATGGGGAAACTGAGGTACATCAAGTACAGGTAACATTACCAAGGTCACATAGCTAATAATTTATAGAACTACATCAAAGAAAACTATTAAGTGTCAAAAGAGGAAGCCTACAGAATGAGAGAAGATCTTTGCCAGCTATCCCTTGATAGAGAAGTAATATCTGGAATATACAAAGAATTTAAAAGACTTTACACTACAAAATAATAATATTAATAACAACCCAATCAAGAAATGGGCAATTGCCGGGCATGGTAGCGCATGCTTATAATCCCTGTACTTGGGAGGCTGAGACAGGAGGATCGCAGGTTCACAGCCAACCTCAGCTACTTAGTGAGGCCCTCCGAGACTTAGTGAGACCCTATTTCAAAACAAAGAATAAAAAATAGGACTGGGGGCGTAGCTCAGAGTTAGAATGCCCCTGATTCCATCCCCTGTACAGCAGAAAAAAAAAAAATATATATATATATATATTACATATATATGTATATTGAAAAAGAGAATTGAATATACACTTCACAAAAGAAGAGATACAAATGGCCAATAAATACATGAAATGTTCAACGTCATTAGCAATCAAGGAGATGCAAATCAAAACTACATTGAGACTCCATTTAACCCCAATCAGAATGGCGATCATTAAGAAATCAAATAACAATAAATGTTGATGAGGATATGGGGAAATAGAAACTCTTCTAGTTGGGCGTGGTGGCACGTGCTTGTAATCCTAGTACTTGGAGGCTGAGACAGGAGGATCTGGGTTCATGGCCAGCCTCGGCTACTTAGTGAGATCCTGTTTCAAAATAAAGAATAAAGCCAGTGTGGTGGCACACGCTTGTAATCCCAGCATTTGGGAGGCTGAGACCGGAGAATCCGGGTTCACGGCCAGCCTCAGCTACCTATTGAGGCACTCTGCAAACTTAGTAAGACCCTGTTTCAAAATAAAGAATAAAAAAAATGGGTAGAATGCTCCTGAGTTCAATCCCCAGTACCGCAAAAAAATAAAAAAATAAAGAGTAAAAAATAGAGGCTGAGGGTGTAGCTTGGAGGTAGAATGCCCCTGGGTTCAATCCCCAGTACTGAAAAAAAAAAAAAGAAAAAAGAAAAAAAAAAACTCTTCTACACTGTTGGTGGGATTGCAAACTTGCAAACTAGTTCAGCTGCTATGGAGATCAGTGTGAAGATTCTTTAGAAAACTGGGAATGGACCCACCCTATGATTCAGCTATCCCACTACTGGGTATCTTTCCAAATGGGCTGAAATCAGAGAACTACAGTAACATATACATACCCATGTTCATAGCAGCACAATTCACAATAGCCAAATTATGGAACCAACCTAGGTGTCCATCAACAGATGAATAGATTACAAAATTATGGGATATCCACACCATGAAATTCTACTCAGCAATAAAGAAGAACAAAATTATGTCCTTTGCAGGAAAATGGAAGGAACTGGGGAACATTATGTTAAGTGAGAGTAGCCAGTGACAGAAAGTGAAGGGTCATATGTTTTCTCTAATATGCACAAGCTAGGGAGTAATTGGGATACCAGAGGGACTCCGGATAATGGAAGAGAAACTTCAGTGGAGCCAAGGAGGTGGTCTAGAGAAAGGGAAGGGGGAGAGTGAGGTTCAGTGAAGAAATTACTATCATCAGTTTTATGTACATATGCAAGAATACCCATGTCAATCTCAATATCCTTTATGGGGAAGGAGGGAGTGGGGATGGAGCCAGGGAAAGCTCACCAAATGTTGTGTATGATGTGTATGTCACTACAATGATTTACATTATGGTGTGAGAGTATAATGTACCAATGAAAGTATATTAAGAAAATAAATAAATAAATAAATAAATAAATAAATAAATAATTATAAAGCTAGAATTGGAATCCAGGCAGTCTAGCTACAGATTCTCTGTGTTTTTCCACTAATATTTTGTTACCTAATGCTCTGTAACAGAAAAAGCTCACAAGCTCACAAGCTCAACCCAAATTAGTGACAGACTTTATTATTATGGATCCCACATTTCTCCCATTAGTACAGAATAGGGGAAAATAAATGAGTAGAATGATGACCCTACCTTATTACAGTTTTAATTGGATTTCTTTTGTTATTGGAGGTGTAGAGTGAGAAAGAAATCACAGTTACACAATAGCTAAGTTCAACTATGGTACACATAACCTGGTTCTTTACACTGGGGACTGAGAGTGAAAGCTTGGTACTGCATCATTAGCTTCCTGATGTGAATGCTGCTATAAAAGATTCATCAGAATTCAGCAGCTGCACCTCGTCTTGAAGATTCTGCAGCCCTAGTAGGCAGAGAAATTAACAAACTTGGTGTTATGCTTAGATATAGAATGTCCCCTGAAGAGCTCATGTATTCATGTTTAGAGTTGATGTAATTAAGTCATGAAGTCATGGGGTTATAATCTTATCAGTAGATGGATCCATTACAATAGATTTGTTGGCAGATGATGTGGAGCTGGAGAAAGTGGGAGTATGGTCCTGGGGACTGTGATTGTGTCTTTGAATCCCTTTGCTTGTTCCCTCTCTTGCTTCTGGCCTCTGAGATATAAAAGCAGAGCCTTGTTAATCTCTCTCTCTCTCTCTCTCTCTCTCTCTCTCTCTGTGTGTGTGTGTGTGTGTCTGTCTGTCTGTCTCTCTCTCTCTTCCCTCTCTCTGTTTCCCACTGCCATGCCCTGAGCTCTGCAGACCCAGCCTGACATGGGTTTCCAAACTGTGAGCAAATAAATCTTCCTTCCTCTAAGTTGTGTGGTCAGGTTTATTGGGTCACAGCAAAACAGTTGGAAACAATACTTTCAATGAACCATATATCAAAACAAGGGTCCACACATTGAGAGAACCTCCTAACATTTACCACTGATAGAGTTGGCTGCTAGAAGCCATGACCAGAGAATATAAAAATCTGGGTTCTTCTTAGAACATGAGTTTTGGATGTCTGAGGCAGCCTCATGGAGGAAGAAAGGAAAGAGAAAATGAAAGGCCAAGACAAAAATGCACGTCTAGTGATGCTAGAAGGGTACAACATCTTGAGAGATATAAACAATCAAGCAATAGTATCAGAGAACACTGTATAGCTAGGAACCAAGGTTTGTCAAATGTAAAACAGTCAAGAAAGCCAAATGGGAAAACACCAGACTAGGGTAGTAGTTGAAATCTGAATATCATTCCTGGCTCTTCTGTTAGCATCATTACTCTGCACACTTTATCATAAAAGTGTTCTGGCTTTAGAGTTCTTACTTATTAAATGACAAGTATTGGACTGAATAATCCCTAAAGACTCTTCCAACTCTCTCCTTCTATGATTCTGTGATTCATAATTTGACTAAAACCTTTGAATCCTCACTTCTCTGTACTTCACAATTCAGTCACTATAAAAGCATTGTTTTTGGCAGTCTGTTCAGCTGAAAAAATTTTGAATTATTACCAGATACTACATATCATCTGGGAATTTTTTCATAACACCTTACCACAGGTGCTAACTTAATCTCAGGGCCATTGCCTTTGACTTTCCTGAAGAGGTCTTGAAATTTGCCATTCTGTCAGCCAACATTTATTGAATTCTTACAATATGGGTGGGTTCTGGGTTAGGCATTTAGGAGAGAAATGTGAATAAAAAAGTCATTGGGGTGGGTACTGGGGATGGAACCCAGGGGCATTTTACACTCGAGCTACACCTCGAGCCGTTTTTATTTTTATTTATATATTTATTTATTTATTGCGGTACTGGGGATGGAACCTGGGGGCATTCTACCTCCGAACTACAGCCCCAGCCCTATTTTTTTTTTTTTTTTTTTGCTGTACTGGGGATTGAACTCAGGGGCATTCTACCTCCGAGCTATACCCCCAGCCCTATTTTTTATTCTTTATTTTGAAACCGAGTCTCACTAAGTTGCGGAGTGCCTCACTAGGTAGCTGAGGCTGGCCGCGAACCCAGATGCTCCGGTCTCAGCCTCCCAAATGCTGGGATTACAAGCATGCGCCACCACACCCGGCTCCCCAGCCATATTTTTTATTCTTTATTTTGAAACAGGGTCTCACTAAGTTGCGGAGGGCCTCACTAAGCAGCTGAGGCTGGCCGCGAACCCAGATCCTCCAGTCTCACCCTCCCAAATGCTGGGATTACAAGCATGTGCCACCACACCCGGATTATTTTTAATTTTGAAGAGGGTCTTGCTAGGTTTCTGGGGAGCTCATTAAATTGCTGAAGCTGACCTCAAACCTGCAATCCTCCTGACTCAGCTTTCCAAGTATTGGGATTACAGATGTTAGCCACTATGCTCGGTTTCTTCTTTTTAAGTTTTTTTTAAGTTTAAAATAGGATCTCACTAAGATACTAAAGGTCTCATTCAGTTGTCTAGGCTGTCGTAGAACCTGCCATCCTCCTGTCTCAGCCTCCCAAGTACTGGGATTACAGGTGTATGCCACCATGCTTAGCTAGTATTTTTATTATTTCATCTAGCCCATTGCTATATAGGCAATCACAGTATAATGGTAGAGGTTGAAATGTATACCATATGGATAATATCATGATAAATACATTCAGAGGATATTATGGGCTTAGGGAAAGGGTGAGAGTCAGCTTGGGATGGGTGACAATGGAAAGCTTCCAAGTAGAAATTTTTATCTTACCTGGTTCTCTAAGCTGAGGTGTATCCTTATAAGAGAACGTTGGGCCACGAATGCCAACCAAAGAAAAGACGATGAGCAGATGGACAGAGGTGAGAAACAACATTATGGAAAAGATAGACTTATATTGTTTTTGTCTTCCCTATACTCCTTTCCCTTTCCTGTTTTAGACAAATAGTATTAGAAGTGCCCCTATTTTAATCATCATGCCAGTGGTAGTCAAATGACCCAAGGAAGCCCAGTGTGGTGATGCATGCCTATAATCACAGTACTTGGGAGGCTGAGACAGGACAATTACATGTTCGAAGCCAGCCTCAGCCTCAGCAACTTAGTGAGGCTTTGTTTCAAAATAAAAAATAAAAAAGTGCTGGGGGTATAACTCAGATAGAATGCCCTTGGATTCAATCACCAGGACCACCACCAAACAAACAAACAAAAAACCAAAGATGCTAATCAGAATCTTCCAGGTCTATAGAACAGGTTATATGGATTTTTTTGGCCCTATCCATAACATACATTTGTACATGGTATAGAGTTGACTTTGCAAATTTCTTTCACTGTAATATACCCCCTAATAGCCAAAATATGGGAGACATGACATATAGTTCCCCCTCCTTTTCATTCCCAGGGGCTACCAATATGTACAATAATACACACACACACACACACACACACACACACACACACACAGACACAAAAAAAAACTTGGCACTTGCTGAATTATCTGAATTATTTCCACTCATTTGCAACACACAGACCTGGACTTAAAAAGAAAAATAGGATAGCTTTAGCTTTAGCATGAGCTGGTAAAGGGCCACTAAAGAGTTAAAGAGAGATGAATGCTATAATATGATTTAAAATTCATATGTCTTTCAGTTGGGTGTAGTGGCAAACCTCTGTAAACCCAGCTACTCTAGGGAGGCTGACGCAGGAGGATCACAAATTCGAGGCCAGCCTCATTAATTTAGAGAAATTATATCTCAAAATAAAATGAAAAAGGGCTGGGAGTGTAACTCAGTGGTAGAGCACTTGCCTCTCTTACAGATGGTCCTAGTTCAATCCCTAGTACTGGAAAACAAACAACAAAACCATTTTAGCTGTCGTTCATATAACTGTGTGGGCAAAGAACCTAAGAAAGGAAACATAATGAAAGCAGAGAGGTGAATTTGAAAAGTTGCGATCCAGGTGAGAAATAAAACAGGGAAGTGACTATAGAGAAGAAAGGGGGTGGGGGTTGCAAATTACAAATATATGCAATTATTTGTTATTTGTTATTTTTTTTCGTGGTGCTGGGGATTGAAGCAGGGGCATTCTACCTCCGAGCTACACCCCCAATCCTGTTTATTTTTTATTTTTGAAACAGGGTCTCACTAAGTTGCTGAGCCTGGCCTTGAACCTGAGATCCTCCTGACTTGGCCTCCCAAGTACTGGGATTACAAACAATGTACTGCATCACCCAGCTCATATGTGATATTTATAATAAGAAAGTGATTATTTAGGATGGGGGAGGTAAAGAAGAAGAAGGAATCAGAGACACTGGTTAGGCTTATTGTTTGCACAGTGGGGAATAATGGTGGAACCAAGTGAAATAGAGAATACAAGGGGAGGGGCAGGCGCTGATGTTTGTTTCTTGATTTTTGGGCATATTTTGTTTTCTCTTCCCTGCTGATTTACTCTGTTAGCTTCCTTTGGTTGCCAAATTCCATTTTAACACCCTGACCTCCGGACTGACTTCCCTGTAGCTATGAAAAACATTTACTTTTCAGTCCTCTTAGAGCTATGTCTACTTATAAATCATTTTGACAACAAATAAATAAAACGATAGCTGAATTCAACCAAAAAATGACTATTAAAAAGAATAACATCGAAACAAAACAGTATTGAATTGTAATGACTTGGTGATTTATTAACATCATCAACATTATAGTCAACATGTATTTGAGTACTAATAGTGCTAAACACTGTCCTGGGCCTGATGGACACAAAGATGTGGAGAATCAGCAGGAGAGAGTGTAGAGGGTGCTGAATCTGAAAAGAGAATTGGTGGAGATCTTTCCTTTCACCATCTCCTCTGTTTGTGACCTGGGGCTAGTGGTTAGCTCCTCTGGGCCTTACTTATTTGCATCTGTGAAATAAAGACACTTGCAAAATACATTTAGGTGTCATCTTAAATGAGATAACAAATCTAATTTAGCATTGTAGCTGACATTTTGTAAGCATGTGACAACTGTTAGCTGTTGTGGAAATAAAATCATAATTACACTCTCAAGAAGTTTACAGTCAGCTGGGCTTGGTGGTGCACACCTCTAATCCCAGAAGTTGGGTGGCTGAGACAGGAAGATGGCAGGTTTGAGGCCAGTCTCAGCAACTTTGTGAGGCTCTCTACAACTTAGTGAGATCCTGTTTCAAAAAAAAGGGGGGGCTGGGGTTGTAGCTCAGAGGTAGAGTCTCCCAGGGTTCAATCCCCAGTACCACAAAAAAAAAAAAAAAAAAAAGAAGAAGAGGAGAAGAGGAAGAAGAAGCATCTTACAGTCTGTATGTATTTTTCTCTGCATGAGCCTCTCACATCAATTTTGAATTTTTGTTCGTGGTGCATGGAATTGCACCCAGGGCCTCCCACATCCTGGAAAAGCACCACATCACTTTTAGTATCATGTCACAGAAAGGAATAGCTTTACACTGTATTCTCATCACAGGGAGGACATAATGTTTTTAAATGGTAGCATCTCCCCAAGTGTGGTGGCACACACCTGTAATCCCTGTATTTGGGAGGCTGAGACAGGAGAATCTCAGATTCAAGGCCAGCCTCAGCAACTTAGTGTGGCCCTCAGCAAACTAGTGAGACCCTGTTTCAAAACAAAATAGAGGTGGTGGCGTAGCTCAGACATAAAGCACCCCTGGGTTCAATCCCTAGTAGTATCCACGCGTGCACTCGCGCTCACACACATTATAGTAGCTCACAGAATTAGAATAGCACTCCTTCAAAACTCTAAATATCACCAAATATAATTTAAATAAATATAATTTAAAGTCTTTAGAGGCCAAGACAGGAGTATTTCAGGCCCTCAGCAACTTAATGAGACCCTGTTTCAAAATTAAAAAATAAAATAAAAGAGGGCTGAGTGTATAGTTCAGACGTTGCATGCCCCTGGGTTCAATCCCCAGTACCACAAAGACTTTATTGTTTTTAGAGACTGACTTGGATGGTATGATGAAGAAAATGAAAAAAAAAATAAAAGCAAATTAATTCCTTTAGGACAGTAACTTTGAAAAATGATGTGTTACAAATGAGTAGTGAAAATATGTTGATTAGGCTGTAAATGTACCACCAAAGGGATGATAGGGCTTGAATTAGGGGGAAAAAATCTTTAAAAAGCAGGCACATGTGATGTAATACAGACTCATTGTAACAAAAGTTTCTACCAGATTAAGTTATAATAAATTTGCTGTGTTTTAATGAAGCTGGTAACTGAGTATCTTATTAAATCGCACTAGAATCCATTACAGAATATTTTACGTTAGCTCTGTTAACATCTTTTATGAATTCAGGATTGTGTCAGATATTAGAAAAAAGAAAGTCTACATTACTTTATTCCCATCATATAATATGCTAAAGAAATTTGTCTGTAGTTAATAAACCATATTTTTCCTCATCTCAATATTTTTGTTATAATAAATGAAAAGTATTGAATATTAAAAATATGCATCTAAAGACTCTTTGCAAACTGGGCACGGTGGTGCACGCCTATGATCCCAGTACTTGGGAGGCAGATACAGGAGGTTTGCAGGTTTGAGGACACACTCAGCAATGTAGAGAGACTCTCAGCAACTTAGCAAGACCCTATTTCAAATCAAAACAAAAAATAAAAAAGGCTAGAGATATAGCTCAGAGGTAAAATGTACTTGGGTTCAGTGCCCAATATCACAAATAAATAAATAAATGAAATACTCTTTTCTAGTTGAGTATGGTGGCACACGCCTGTAATCTTAATATTTGGAAGGCTGAGACAGGAGAATCACAGGTTCCAGGCCAGCCTCAGCAATTTAGAAAGACCTTCAGCAATTTAGCAAGGCTATGTTTCAAAATAAAATAAAAGGGACTTAGGATGTAACTCAGAGAAAGGGTGCCCCAGGGTTCATTTCTCAAGTACCAAAAAATAAGAAATAAAAATAAAAATAGCTGGGGGTATAGCCAGGAGGTGGGATGCCCCTGGGTGATTCAATCCCTTGTACTCAAGTAAAATAAATAAATAAATAAATAAATAAATAAATAAATAAATAAATATTTGCTGCCATAAAATTAGAGGGATTAAATTTTGAATGAAGTATATGTTTATTAAACTTTTAAGTTAAAGAAATAAAGCCCCTTTTGGGCTCAGATTTTATAAACTCAATGAGTGGGATTTTGCAAAGTCCAAACTTATATATTTCATACCAACCTGGATAAACTCTACAAAACTATGAATGCCAGTAGAACAGATGGCATGGACTCCTATTTGGGTGTGTCCAAGAGATGCTTTTCACCATTCAGCAATAGATTATTTGACCATTCTCATAGAAGGCCAGTGCTTGGCAATGCCATTTGTTGGCAAGTTCTTTCTTTGTTGTCTACTATTCCTGAGTTTGTACCCTTTCCCAGACTTCCAGCTGTCTTTCCATTCATTAACAGTCAGCAATTCTGGCTCTGCTGCTGTCCCCAAATATTGTCATTTGAGAGTGTCTCTCATAAGCGTAATGTCATTTTATTTGATGTGTGTGTGTGTGTGTGTGTGTGTGTGTGTGTGTGTGTGTGTGTGTCTGGTAGTGGGGATTGAACCCAGGGGGCATTCTACCTCCAAACTACATACCCAGTCCTTTTTAGTTTTTGTTTGGAAACAAGGTCTCCCTATGTTAGTGAGCGCTGGTCTTGAACCTGCAATCCTTCTGTCTCAGCCTCCCAAATATTGGGATTACAGGCATGCACCACTAAGCCTGGCTAATATGTCATTCATTTATGTATGTACGTATGTATGTATATATGTATGTATGTATGTATGTATGTATTTGAATTCAACCAGGGGCAGTCCACCTCTGAGCTATGCCCCCAGCACTTTTTATTTTTGTGTTTGAAACAGGGTCTTATTTGGTTGCTGAAAGTCTTGCTAGTTGCTGAGGCTGGCCTCCAGCCTGCTACCCTCCTGTCTCTGCCTCCCAAGAGTACACATGCACCACCATGCCTGGCTGATATGTCATTTTCCTAAGAGTATTTTTATTTTACAAGTTAATGCCTCAAGGGCCTCTTCTGAACACAAAACAAAAATTCACATTAAGTTTCAGCCTTCGGCAATCTTAACAAATCATCAGACATGCTTATATTTCTTAATCAGATGTTGTATCCTCAATAGTCAATTCAAGGTTCTACCAATGCCCAGAAATAACATTCTTCCTCTTCTCATGATTGCCCAGTCATTATTCAAGGATGAGACTCAGTGACTTCTCTGTCCCACTCAGGAATACTTTCTTTAATTTCCCTTAAATTGGACATTTCTGCCCGGCATAGTGGTACCACATGCCTGTAATCCCAGTACTTGGGAGGCTGAAACAGGAGGATCATAGGTTCAAAGCCAGCCTTAGCCACTTGGTGAGACCCTCAACAACTTAGTGAGACCCTGTTTCAAAATAAAGAGTAAAATAGGGCTGGAGGTCTAGCTCAGAGGTAGCACACCACTGGGTTCAATCTCCAGTACCAAAACACAACAACAACAATTGGACATTTCCTGCTTGGGGTGGAATTGGAAAGGAGGAAAAGCCATGGTATTTGTATGGTAGTTTAGACTAGCAAATTCCCAAGAAGACAAATCCATTATTTATAAAACCATGGCCAGATTTTGAAGTCAAGATGAAGAAATGGACTGACTAATGGTATAACACTACAAGAGGCAGAGCTAGCAAACTTAATGACAGCATTTTATACATGGAAAGTCTAAGTCAGACAGGAAGAAAAATGGAGAAAACATCTTATGTATTCTTGGTATATTGTGGGGTGAAAAAGAGAAAGAGAGGAGAGGGAATGGGTGGTACAATATCTGTCCAATCATCCCTTTCTAGGCCAAAGTCCTGGAAGTAGAGGGTTATTAGACAAGTTGAAGTGAATAAAAAGTATAGGGGGCTTCTGTCTCATGTCCTACTGGGAACTCTGCAAAGAAACAGGGGCCCTATCTAATGACATAAGCTTTGAGAGTCAGATATGATCAATATTCTCCTAGGCAGGCCAATTTTCTTTTTCCTTGGGGGAAATAAGCATCATAGCTCAGGTTAAAAATTGGAAGACTTCAATAGGACATGATTCAGTAGGAGCATTAAACAAAACTATAGTAATCAAGATGGTGAGGTACTGAGATAGAATAGAGAGCTCAGAAATAAACAGTCACGCAAATGGTCAACTGATTTTTGACAAGATTCTCAAGACTATTCAATGGTAAAGATACTCCTTTACCAAATGATGTGAGGGAAATGGGATATCCACATGCAGTAGAATGAGGTTGGATGCTTACCTTACATAATATTTAAAAATAACCCTTAATGAAGTAATGATTTAAATGTAACAACAAAAACAATAAAAAAATGGACAAAGGACTTAACTAGATATTTCCCAAAGAAATACAGATGACTAGCAAGCACACAAAAAGATGCTCAACATTAGTAATCATTAGGGAAATGCAAGTCAAAACACAAAATGTTTCATTTCACACCCATTAGGATGGCTATTGTATTTTTAAAAAATTAGTAAATGTTGGCTATGATATGGAGAAAGTGGAACCCTAGTGCATTATTGGTGGGAATGTAAAATGGTGGAGGTACTGTGGAAAATAGTATGGTGGTTCCTCAAGAAGTTAAACATAGATTGACCATATAGTTCAGCTACTCCACTCCTGAACTAAAATATTTGGAAACAGGGTATACTTTTATAGCCACGTTCATATCAGTGTTATTCATAACAGCCAAAAGGTGGAAGCAACCCAATGTTCATTGACAGGTAAATGGATAAAGAAAATGTGAACCAGGCCTAGTGGCACACCTGTAATCCCAGTACTTTAGAGGCTGAGACAGGAGGATCCTAGGTTTGAGAACAGCTTCAGCAAGTAGTGAGACTCTCATCAATCTAGTGAGAGCCTGTTTCAAAAATAAAGGTAGCCGGGCGTGGTGGCGCACGCTTGTAATCCCAGCATTCGGGAGGCTGAGCCCAGAGGATCTGGGTTCGCGGCCAGCCTCAGCTACCTAGTGAGGCACTCTGCAACTTAGTGAGACTCGGTTTCAAAATAAAGAATAAAAAAAAAAAAATAGGGCTGAGGTTATAGCTCAGAGGTGGAATGCCCCTGAGTTCAATCCCCAGTACCGAAAAAAAATAAATAAATAAAAAATAAAGGTAAAGAGCTAGGCGTGGTGGCGCATGCTTGTAATCCCAGCATTTGGGAGGCTGAGACCAGAGGATCCAGGTTCACGGTCAGCCTCAACTACTTAGTGAGACCCTGTTTCAAAATAAAGAATAAAAAATAGGGCTGCGGGTATAGCTCAGAGGTAGAATGCCCCTGAGTTTAATCCCCAGTACAGCAGAAAATAAAATAAAATAAAAAAATAAAGCTAAAATAGGGCTGGGAGTGTAGCTCAGAGGTAGAATGCCCCTGGGTTCAATCTCCAGTACCACAAAAAAAAAAAAAAAAAAAAAAAAAAAAGGAAGGAAGAAAATATAATACATATATATATATATATAAAATTAAATATTATTTTGCCTTAAAATGGAATGTAATTCTTATACATACTTCAGTCCTGAAGACATTATGATGAGTGAAACAAGCTAATTACAGCAGTGCAAATACTGTATGGTTCCTTTTCTCTGAGGTACCTGAAGTAGTCCAATTCATGGAGACCAAAAGTAAAATAGTGATTACTGGAAGCTGGGAAGGAGAAAATGTGGAGTGACTATTAAAGTACAGAGTTTTCAAGTGAGAAGATAAAATATGATATGAAGATAGTCATGATGGTTATATAGAAGTGTGAGTACACAGAACATCACTGAACTGTACACTTAAAATGGTCAAAATGATACATTTTATATTAAGTAGTTTTTAAGGGTTTTTGTTTGTTTTTTGTTTATTATTGGGCTGGAGATGGAACATTTAGGGACATTTTTACCTCCAGGCTCCACCCACAGACTTTTTATTTATTTATCTTTTTTTTTTTTTTTAAATAGGGTTTCACTAAGTTACCGAAGCTGAAGCTGGCCTCGAACCTGCAATTCTCCTGTCTCAGCCTCCCAGGTATGCAACTTCTTCTGGAATATCACACCTACACAATAGATTCAATAAGCATTAGTCAAACATCATATAGTCCATTTCAGAATGATGTTGGCACATGGCAGAGGTTGTGGATATAAAGCATGACCTTATACTTTGGGTCACTAATGTAATTCAGTACATTTGATTTCATTTCCCACTGCGCAGAATAATTGCAGGAGCCTTGGCTTTTCTATTCCAGTTTCAAGTGGTGATCATATCCTTCAAACAGACTTAAATCCTTCAGTTGGCTGATTGTCATTATCTTGTTTGAGAGTAATTTTCCAGTGAAGGAATATCTATTCTTTTTGCAGATTCATCTATGTATTCCCAAGTGCCCGGATACTCAATCATTTGTAATACTGCAATTGTCTCTTCTATCTTTGGCAGGGACACACTAGCAAGGTGGCCTTACTATTGAAGGTAAATAAAAAAGACTTTGAATAGTACAGATCCCTTTCTTCAATTTTTAAAACACTAGAGACATTCCCTAAATAGCATCCCCTACAAAGATGTCAGGTAAGATGTTACCTGAGTGATATTTGGAGACCTGCCAGGGCTATTTCTCATTCCCAAATTCATTCTCAAAGACTGAAACCATGAAATAGAAAATCTGTCAAATACACCCACCCCTCCCACCCTGCTTTCCCCACACCTATGCACTTCTGAATAATCATTCTTTAATCTGCACTCATCTTCTTTTCTCACTGACTGCTTATTACTCTGATGTTACTCTTGTTTCTGTGCTGTAATCGGGTTCCACTACATTCTTTGCCCTTGTTTCCAGAAAGGCAAAGATGTTTGCTCCATCGGACATCCCTCTGACTTGCATCCCAAATCACTCCAGTCAACAGCTGTGTGGTATTTGATGAATCATGTTTTCTTTCTAAGTCTGACCTGCATTCGTATACCTTCTTAATCTTTATTATCTCCTCTGCAAAAGAAATTGATCGACACATGTTGATTCCTTTAGAGCTTTATGCAACTTCTGATTTGAATTGCCTTGGGTGAGATCATCGTCCTGCACTAAATCCTTACTTGTTAGTTGATCCTGATTCCTTGGAACTAGATTTGCATTTGTATTTTTCCCAGAGCATCGTGGGAACAGATTGTTCTTATCTCATTCTTCTATGCTTCCAGACAACTTCATCTGTATTACAGCTCGCTTTGCATTCTTTTCATTTCTACTTGTCTAACTATATCTTTTTATTCTCTGGAATATTTTCTTTTTATTTTCTAGAGAGTAGGGACCATATCTTAATCATTCCTCATACCCAGCTCAGTGCTGTGACTACAGAAAGCATTTATTAAAACCATCGGTAGCTGGGATGGTGGCACGCTTTTGTAATCCCAGTACTTGGGAGGCTGAGACAAGAGGATTGCAGGTTCGAGGACAACCTTGGCAACTTAGTGAGACTCTCAGCAACCTAGTGACACCCTGTTTCCACATAAAAAATAAAAAGGGCTGGGGATGTATCTTGGAGGTAGAATGCCCCTGGGTTCAATCCAAAATTAAATATAAAATTAAAATATATATAAAATTAAAATTAAATAATATAAAATTAAAATAATTTTTTACAATATAAAATAAAAATAAGCTATAGGTGATTTATATCGAGTGACACAATTTGGCTGGCAATGAGAACATTAGCAGTATCTATTTCCTGAAACAGCCATCATATCCCTGTCCCTCTCACTTGCTTTCTGCTAACATGTTTGGTCAGATGCCAGTACTTGCTGTAGTCTGTGATCATTTTAAGGGTCTGGCTCAGAAAAAGAGACTAAGCTATGCAATGCATAGAGTGGAGGGAGTTTGTGGTTCCTTGTGTGGTTACCATGAGTGCTTTGTTATAATTGTGGTAGTAATGATCATTAGGATAACAATCCTTTTGTAGGCCTTTGCAATCCTGCCTATTTAATGCCAGTTATATGCTAGAAACACTATATGTGATATCAACCATCTTCACAGAAGATATAAGGAAGTTATTATTGTGCTTATAACAACATAGATAACAATAACACTTAGTGATCCCAAACACTGGGATAAGTGCTCTATAAACAGTTTCTCACTGGATTCTCATAACAACCCTATGAAGTTAGTACTCTCATTATACCCAGTTTACAGATAAGTAAACAGAAGTTCAGACAGTTTTTGCAACTTGTCCAGTATCACAAAGCTGGTAAAAATAGACTAGAAGAAATGGGAAAAATAATGAGCAAAGATATGAAAAATAGAATGAAAATTTAACAAGTTGAAAGGATTTATCATCAACCAGAAAAATAAAGACAATCGGTGCTGGGCTTGGTAGCACATGCCTATCATCCCAGTACTTGGGAGGCTGAGACAGGAAGATTACAGGTTCAAGACCAGCTTCAGCAATTTAATTCGTAGCAACCTAGAAAGACTGTTGAAAAACAAACAAACAAACAAATTTTAAAAGGGCTGGGGAAAATTTTTAAAGGGGGGGTGCTGGAGGTGTAGCTAAGAGTTAGAATACCTCTGGGTTCAATCCCACACACACAAATAACAATAGCTTAAAATTTAAACTAGTCAACCTGAAAGTTCTAAATTTTATGATCAAAGAATTCTTAAAGGATCCCAGCAGCCCAGCTCCCAGATTAGATTACTTTAAAGGAATAAAAATCAGCTGGGCCTGGTGGTACATGTTTGTAATTTCTGGTACTTGGGAGACTGAGACAGGAGGATTGCAGGTTTGATGCCAGCCTCTGCAACTTAGTGAAACCCTCAGCAACTTTTCAATACCTTGTTTCAAAAATTTTTAAAATAAAAACAAGGGCTGGGGCCAGGCGTGGTGGCATGTTCCTGTAATCCCTGCACCCGGGAGGCTGAGACAGGAGGATCGCTGATTTGAAGACAGCCTCAGCAAGTAGTAAGACTCATCAACCTATCAAGACCCTATTTCCAAATAAGAAATAAAATTGGGCTGGGGGTGTAGCTTGTAGGTGGAGTGTCTCTGGGTTCCATCCCTAGTACCACACACACACACACACACACACACACACACACACACACAAAGGCTGGGGATATAGCTTGGAAGTAGAATGCCCCTGAGTTCAATTTTTAGTGCACGAAAGAAAAACAGAAGGAGAGAGAGAGAGAGAGAGAGAGAGAGAGAGAGAGAGAGAGAGAGAGAGAGATACTGTCCTCTTCCAGGGTGTATTCTATTATGTTAGTTTTTGGGGAGAAAGTGAATTCTCTTTAGAGAGAAATTTGTTGGCTAATCTCAGAGGGCATAGATACAGCTTTTCTTAGAGCAGCCCGTTATTCCATTTCATAGAAACGAATTTGAAGTCTTTGTTTTGTAAATTGGCACATCTGCAAATATAGAGAGCATGCATTGATATGAATCATTTCTCTTCACAGCTATGTTTTGTTTGTGAGGCCACTCTGTTCGTTGAAAGCCTGAGGAGCAATGTGTTAGAAGACTATACCGCGCCATTTCCAAAGTCCCGGTTCTTAGATATTGATTATATGTCAAAATAGAGACTTTTAGTATGACAAATATTTAAGGAAAAAAAACGAATTCATTCAATCAAGAAGTCCACAGAGCAATATTTTAACTGAATTGAACATTCATTCAGACTCTCTGGACAGCAGCTTTAGCTGACCATGAGGAAGATGGTACAGAGTGTTTGTGGCAGACCTATGCTGAGGCCAAGGGTGAAGGAGTGGAGCTGGATGTGGGAAAAATAGAACAAATATGAGCTATGGTAGATGATGACTTTCCAAACTCAGTCAGGGGTGGGTCACAGAATTGCCATTGTAAGAAACACTAAGAATAGGTTTATGGTCTAAAGCTAAGGTTATTTTGGACATGGAGTGCGGGATGTGGTAGATAAACGGGTGTAATCCATGTGTTGCATTAAACCTGAGGCTGGCCTGAGATTTAGCCTCCACCTCCTCACGTGCCAGAAGATAATGAAACCACTTAACATTTTTTAGTGCTAATTATGTACTGTTCTGCATAACCAACATTGCCAGTCTCTATTGATCTTCATTACCATCTTGTGAGTTTGGTATTATTGTTATTATTTTTTATCTCCATTTGAACTTGAGAAAACAAGGTACAATGGCAATTGCAGACCTTTCTCTCTGACTCCAACAGCTGTCCTTTTACCACTTCAAAATGAATCATGCCCAGTTCATTTTCCTCATTTTTAAATGATTTATTTTCCTGATTTTGATATTATAGCATACAAAATGCTACCATTTGAGAAAGCTGAGTGAGTAGTGCACTAGCCCATTATGTATATTTTTTGCAACTTCCTGTCCAGCTTGATTATCTCCAATAAAAAGTTGAAAACATAACGTCACACCACACAATCTTGTGCTTTGGTAATTAATTCATTTTTCTTGGTTTTTAACAGCAATTTTATTGAACTGAGATTGGAATTTAATATTTAAAGAGCTGTGTGTGACAAAAAAACCTCAGGGGTCACCTCCCAGTGCAAGGTAAACTTTGAAACTTAATGAAATGAAAAATAACACCAGAGGCAGGAGGCTCCCAGGCTCTAGGAAAAACTGGGCACTACTGTGCATGTACCCCAGTCTCTAGGACACATCAGGGGCTATCAAGAGGGATGAGTGGTATAGCACACTGTTACGATGGGTTGGTAGAATTCTCAAGCATCCTCTTTCCTTACCAGCTACATTTCTGGCCAAACACTATTTATGAAAGATGATATCAGCTAGAGTGGCTATTAATGCTATGCTAACTAGGCAGGACCCTTATGAGAATTCAGATATAAAGCTGAGGTGCCCATTTGCCTATGCTAGGCCTGCTAGGCCTTGTTGCTTTCCTCTCTCTCTCTCTCTCTCTCTCTCTCTCTCTCTCTCTCTCTCTCTCTTTCTCTCTCATTACTAAGGTTTGAAGCCAGGGGAATTGTGCCTTTGAGTCACTGAGGCTGTCCTCAAAACTACTATCTCCTGTCTCAGCCTCCAAGTACTGGGATTATAGGCATGAACCACCACGCTTGTCCGGGCTTTTTATTTATTTATTTATTTATTTATTTTTTTGGTACTGGGGATTGAACTCAGGGGCATTATACCTCCAAGCTATACCCCCAGCCCTATTTTTTACTCTTTGTTTTTGAAACAGGGTCTCACTAAGTTGTGGCGTGCCTCACTAGGTAGCTGAGGCTGGCCTTGAACCCGGATCCTCCAATCTCAGCCTCCCTAAAGCTGAGATTACAAGCATGTGCCACCACGCCCGGCTCCGGGCTTTTGAGTTTAATGGGATTCTGTTAGAATCTTCTGCTTCCTTCAAAAGATATCTTTATCATTATCTCCACTACCACTCATCTCCTGATTATCATTTTCCTTTTGGCAGGGATTAGCCTAAGTGCTTTCACACTGGCCCCTGGATACC
Source organism: Graphiurus murinus (assembly GCA_004027655.1). NCBI lineage: Eukaryota > Metazoa > Chordata > Mammalia > Rodentia > Gliridae > Graphiurus > Graphiurus murinus. The sequence goes on from PVLC010005963.1 coordinate 67,142, forward strand.
CAGGGCTGCAGACCATGGATTCCCACCCTGATTATCTTGATCTGGACATTAATCCCATAGGTTACTTCCTTTCTCTCGACTCTCCACGTACCAATATTTAACTTTTCTGGGTCTCATCTAAAGGGAGCAAGTTTTCTTCCTCACTGTATACCTTGCATGTAAGCCTAATTATTCTACGCATAACCAAATCTTTGATGAAATATACCATATTTTACTCAAATGACCTAAGGAAACTTAGACTGGGAAAAACTATTTTGTTTAGCTCTGTTGTATGAAGAAATATTACCTTGAATTAGTGACATTCACTTTTAATCAATAAAGGTTATGATTGACAAAGTAACTGTCTTGCCAACTCTGAGCTCCTTTTTATTTTTATTTTTTTGTACTGAGGATTGAGCCTAGGGACATTCTGCCTCTGAGCTACATCTTTAGCATTTTTAATTTTTGGTTTTTAAACAGTATCTCATTAGGTTGCTGAAGAGTCTAAATTGCTGAGGCTATCCTCGAACCTGGAATCCTCCTGTCTCAGCCTCCCAAGTACTGGGATTACAGGCGTGTGCCACCACGCCTCACGTCTGAGCTCCTTTTATACTAACTGGTTTAGGTCCTAAAACTCAGTCTATCCCTCAAAGCCTCCCCTCAAAAGACCTATGTCCATAATGTCATCTTTCTTTTTATCTTTTCTCCCTCGAACTGCTTTTCCAATGTTTCTTTTTTCCTCTCCACACTTCTTCTTCTTCTTCTTCTTCTCCTCCTCCTCCTCCTCCTCCTCCTCCTCCTCCTCCTCCTCTCCTTCTTCTTCTTCTTCTTATTTTATTTTGGTACTGGGGATTGAACCCAGGAGCATTTTACTTCAGAGCTACGTCTCCAGTCCCTTTTTATTTTTAGTATTGATATTGAGACATGGTTTTGCTAATTTGCTGAGGGTCTCCCTAAGTTGCGGAGGACGGCCTCAAACCTGTGATTCTCCTATCCGAGCCTCCAAATACTGGGATTATAGTCATGTCTCCATTGATTCTTTTGTTTTTCTTGATACTGGGGATTAAAACCAGGGGCATTTTACCTCCAAGCTACACCCTTAGATCTATTCAGTTTTTTTATTTTGAAACAGGGTCGTGCTAGATTGGTGAAAGTGTTGCTATGTTGCTGAGGCTGTCCTCAAACCTGCGATCCTCCTGTCTCAGCCTTCCAAGTACTGGGATTAGAGGCATGTGCCACCATGCCCAGCTTCCCATTGATCCTTAAACCAAGACAACTACCACCATTTTGTGTAAGATATACTATTATTCCTGTTGTGAAAACACCTAATTTGATCATTTTGTGCCAAAATATCTTCTAGGGATTGTGAATTCTGCAGGACTCTGCCCTTGGTTATATGCAATTATGGCTGAACAGAATCCTAAGCAACTACTCCTGGATTCCATTATTGTATACTTGAATCTAGCACACTTAGTTCAGTCAGGTCTAATATCCAAAACATTTGTGTCTAAGACTTAGAGTTCTATTAGGAAAATGTGGTGGTAGTAATTTATTTGGGTGATCTCTTTAAGCTGCCATAAAATTTTATTTTTAAGGAATTGACAAATAGAAAAATACATATGAAGCTGGGCACAGTTGCATATGCCTGTAATGGAAATACTTAGAAGACTGAGACAAAAAGAATTGCAACAATTTATTGAGACACTCAGCAACTTCTCGAGACCCTGTTTCCAAATAAAAAGGGCTGCAGGTGTAGCTCAGAGGTAGAATGTTCCTGGGTTCAGTCTCCAGTACCAAAGGAAAAAAAAAGAAAAGAAAGAAAAATGGATTTTTAATTGTGATGTCTTCCTTACTTCAAGGACCAGACATTTATAATGCTTTTGTTATTCAAATCAATTTATAAAGACAAAATTCTTCCTAAATGAGTTCAAACACTAATTTAATGAGTATTCCACAGTTTTTTCCATCTGTTATTTCTGATCGAGTGAAACTGTGGTTTTCTGCTAGAACATAATGGAGCACAGAGGTGGAAAATGAAAAGTTAAATTAAGCTGCTGTGTCGTTTTGAACTAAATTTAAATCAATCTATGTCTTGTATATAGGGCAAATTTCTACTCTTTCCAATTGTAAAACCCAAATGCATCTGAGATATTAAAACTTAACATGATTATGAGTCAGTCTCTGTGTTGATAAGATATAATTTTATTTCGCTAGAGTGTAGGGACCAAGGTCTTCAAAGTATTTGTGATGCTGAGTGATGCAGTTATACTTAGCATTTCAGTTTTTAGAACATAGTCTTAAGCTGGGAATGGTAGTACATACCTGTAATTCCAGTCCTTGGGAGGCTGAGACAGGAGGCTTGCAGGTTTGAGGCCAGCCTCAGCTACTTAACAAGACTCTCAGCAACCAAGCGAGACCCTGTTTCAAAACAAAAAGTACAATGGAATGGGGGTATAGCTGAGAGGTAGAAAGTCCCTGGGCTCAATCTCCAAAAAAAGAAAAAAGGAACATAGCTTTAATACAATTGCTGAAATGACTTCCATATAATGGGGATAGTAAAGAGCTTCTCTGCTTTGCCTAATTCCAAAAGTGTACTTTAATTCCACTTCCTCTAATTTTGTGGAGGCTTGGTTCCTGGAGTTATCTCTAGTTTGATACAAGTTCCTTTTTACTCTGGCCTCTAGGTTTCTTTTTTTTTTTTTTTTTTTTTTTTTGCGGTACTGGGGATTGAACTCAGGGGCATTCTACCTTTGAGCTATACCCCCAGTCCTATTTTTTATTCTTTATTTTGAAACCGAGTCTCACTAAGTTGCGGAGTGTCTCACTAGGTAGCTGAGGCTAGCCGCGAACCCAGATCCTCCGGTCTCAGCCTCCCGAATGCTGGGATTACAATCCTGAGCCACCACGCCCGGCTCCTCTAGGTTTCTGTAGAACTTCATTGACCTTTAGTATAGTGCCTAAGACATGCCATTAGTTTCCTCTTACGACAGCTTCTTCTTATTCACTCAACTCTGTGAACAGGTTCTATATTCTCCTCAGCCTTATATCAACCCTTGCTTAGTGTAGTGCTTGGTACCAAGAAAGGACTCAGCACATGTCAATAGGATGAATAAATGGATACAAAGGATAGAATATATGTCACTACAATTTTCCTTTCATTGTAAATCACGTTCAAGGGATGATATTTCTGGTAATTAGAAATATTGAATACCACTGAAAGCCTGAGGAATTCTTTAGTCTCTGCATATGAAAGACACCTAAACAAATCATAAAATCTATACTAATTTTCTCAGTCATAAATCATTTAAACTGACCTTGAGGACATGCTTACTGATATGATTAGAATTGCTATTTCATGCTAATTTAATATTGATCCACACAATTATGAACAACACTAACCAAAAAAACAGAATATGATATCAAGCTCTTGTGTGATACCTCTGAAAATGTAATACACCGTGATAATGTCTTCCTTCTGAAGTTTGGAAACTAGACGTTATGTTCCTCTGAGGGATGGCTGATTTATATAAAATAGTCAACTCATGTTAATAACTTCGACTGATAAAATCATAACAGAAAAAATATTATGGTGCCTTCTGTTTAGAGATTTCATCTGCAGTTGTAAATTATGTTGAAACTATCAATAGGAAAAGTACTGGATATTTGTTTAGCTATTTAGAACAGTGCAAATAGCCTTTATCTTGCCAAAGATTTTAAGATTACAACCTCAAAGTGTTAGAAGAGAGCTAGGTGCAGTGGTGCATGCCTGTAATCCCAGTCCTTGGGAGGCTGAGACAGGAAGATCTCGAGTTCAAGGCCAGCATCAGCAACTTAGCGAGGCTCTCAGCAATTTAGTGAGTTTCAAAACAAAAAATAAAATAGGGTTGTTTCAAAATAAAATAGGGCTGAGGGGTATAGCTTAGATGTAAAATATCCCCGGGTTCAACTTTCATAACTAAAAAAAAAATTAAAGTGATAGAACAGGGCTGACAAAATCCAAAGCCATCTGTAGATTATCTAGGTGACAAGACCCTGGAGATCACTGTTCCAGTCTAGTACTTGAAAACAACACTCAGTCCCTTTATATTATTCCCACTATATAATGCTTACTCCATATCTACCTAGTGTGGATATGCTGTAATGTTTTAAATGAAAATATTCTTTTAAAAGTTCAAAAACAGCAGGGTGTGGTGGCACAAGCCTGTAATTCCTGTACTTGGGAGGCTGAGACAGGAGGATTGCAGGTGCAAGGACAGCCTCAGTAACTTAGTGAGACTCTCAGCAACCTAGTGAGACCCTGCTCCAAAAAATAAAAAATAAAATAGGGCTGGGGGTATAGCTCAGAGGTACAATGCCCCTGGGTTCAACCCCCAGTACCAAAAATAAACAAAAAAACCCAGAATTATCCCAGAATACTATTTTCTCATACCCTCTGCTCTTCCCAACAGAAGGATGCACACGTTGGCTAAACTTTTTTCCTATCTAATGCCAAAGGAAGAAGAAATTACATCTCTCTCCTCCCTTCCTTCTTTCCTTCCTTCCTTCCTTCCTTCCTTCCTTCCTTCCTTCCTTCCTTCCTTCCTTTCTTCCTTCCTTCTTTCCTTCCTTCTGACTAGTCCAGCATTTCTAGCATTTGTTTTATGAGGGCACACAGCTTACAAAATTTTAATCTTTGGAGTAGAGAGAAGGGTCAGGGATTAAAGGAAGGAAAAGGTCAGTGATTCTCTAAGTGGGTTTCTCTAAGTTAAAAAAATATTTTAAACAAGGTTCTTCCTTATGCTTAATACAAAACCTCTCATTGTTTTAAAATGTTTTAACTATACTAATTATCACCGAGCATAAAGATGACTTTAAAGATCTAGTGTCTCCACCAAGTTCTGTGTACATGTATGTCATTGTCAACATGATTTACTTTATGATGTGAGACCATAATGCACCAATAAAAGTACATTAAAAAAACTTTTTTATTTTTATTTTTATTCATGCATTGTAAGCATACATCTTTGTTAGGTACAAATTGATAATGATCTCTGTGCTCACAATTCTCATTTGACCCCTTCCCCAAATTCCCACCCCACTCCCTGGCCCTCCCTCTCTCTCAAATTCAGTTTAGTGAGTAACCTTGATATACATTAGTGTGCCCCCCCACCATATGATCCAGCAATACCACTTCTGGGTATCTACCCAAAAGAAAGGAAACCAAACTAATAGCCAAACTATGGAAGCAGCCAAGATGTCCATCGACAGATGAATGGATTACAAAACTATGGGATATGTACACAATGGAATTTTACTCAGCTATAAAGAAGAACAAAATCATGTTATTTGCAGGGAAATGTATGCAACTGGAAAACATTATGTTAAGTGAGATTAGCCAGTCACAAAAAGTAAAGAAG
>PVLC010005964.1:0-72502 GCA_004027655.1 Graphiurus murinus
AATCCCAGCATTCGGGAGGCTGAGACCGGAGGATCCGGGTTCGCGGCCAGCCTCAGCTACCTAGTGAGGCACTCCGCAACTTAGTGAGACTCGGTTTCAAAATAAAGAATAAAAAATGGGGCTGGGGGTATAGCTCGGAGGTAGAATGCCCCTGAGTTCAATCCCCAGTACCGCCAAAAAAAAAAAAAAAAAAAAAAATCTTACCAGTTCTTGAAAGAGGTCGAATTGTAGGAACAGGAACAACTAAACCAGGTTGGGGGACAGGTGACCCAGGATACCATCCCCGGTGTCGTTTCTTTGGTGGTCCGGAAATGAATGTGGTGGCTAAAGACAAAAAACAAGTCAGCCTCGTACTCAGCAGTAGGAAAGAAAGAGAGAGTGCCAAGGGCCACAGGGGAAGGAGAGAAGGTTAGGAAAAGCCATGCTACAAACCCGACAGCATGCCGACACTACTCGGCCTCTGTGCCGATTTACAAGGCACAATCTTACCCAGACTGTTACGTTTGAGTCTGTCAACAACCCTATGAGGTCGTAGGACAAGTGTTGTTGTTGTTGTTATTATTATTATTGGCACTAGGGATTGAACCTGAGGCGTTCTACCTCTGAGCTACACCCCCAGCCCTATTTTTTTTTCGGTACTGGGGATTGAACTCAGGGGCATTCTACCTCCGAGCTATACCCCCAGCCCTATTTTTTATTCTTTATTTTGAAACAGGGTCTCACTAAGTTGCAGAGGGCCTCACTAGGTAGCTGAGGCTGGCCGTGAACCCTCATCCTCCAGTCTCAGCCTCCCAAATGCTGGGATTACAAGCGTGCGCCACCACGCCCGGCTTCCTATTTTATTTTTGAAACAGGGTTTTATTAAGTTGCAGAGGCTGCTTTCAAACCTTTGAGCCTCCCGTCTCAGCCTCCCAAGTACTGGGATTACAGGCATGTGCCACCACATCTGGCTAGGACAAGTATTATTGTTATATTCAATTTATGTGTGGAGGAAGAAAGGCTCCGATTTGCCCAGATCACGGAGCAAAGAGGAACGGTGAGTTCTGTACTTTGCTCAGGAAAACCCACAGGTTCTCAATGTTTCCGCATATGTTTGTTTCAACTTTTACTTCCCAGGGAGACACTTCCGACAAGACATTTAATCATATTGCTCACATCAATCATAAACTTTCAAAACACTGCATGACAAGCAATGGGAAAACTCTAGAGTGAACTGTCAAATAATTCATCCTTCAAAAGCCTGTAGCGCTTTCTGCCTCGATTAAGGGCATAATCCCAAACAGAGGCAGGGCTGGCACCTTGGTCTGCAGATGCGTAGCCAGGTCTCGGGGACAAGGGGTAGCTCCCGGGCCGCGCTGGAGCAGAGCTGGGCGTGCTGCTCTTCCCGTTGGAGGTATCTGCAGAAACAGGGAGGGAGTCACTCAGGAGGGAGGCAGGCAGCGGGAGCACCCGGTGAACCGCAGCCTGAGGCTTCCTGGAGCCTCTCCCTCGCATAAAGCCAGCTAGGATCACCAGTCATACCTTTATCGAATTAAATATCACATGTGTCAGTTAAAAGAAAAAATTAAAAGAATTAAAGGTCACATAAAAATAGTTTCCTAGGACCCCAAGAGATCTTTTAGAATCATTTTTTCCCCTCCCTTTCTACCTCCTTTCTTTCTCTTGGTACTGGGGATTGAACTCAGGGATGTTCTACCTTTGAGCTACACCCCCAGACTTTTTTCTTTTTTGTTTTTGAAACAGGGTTCTGTTAGACTGCTAAGGCTGTCCTTGAACCTGTGATCCTCCAGTCTCAGCCTCCCGAGTACTGGGATTATAGGCATGCACCACCAGACCCAGCTTAGGATCTTTTTTTTTTTTTTTTTTTTTTTTTTTTTTTGTGGTACTGGGGATTGAACTCAGGGGCATTCTACCTTTGAGCTATATCCCCAGCCCTATTTTTTATTCTTTATTTTGAAACCAGGTCTCACTAAGTTGCGGAGTGCCTCACTAGGTAGCTGAGGCTGGCCGGGAACCTGGATCCTCTGGTCTCAGCCTCCCAAATGCTGGGATTACAAGCGTGCGCCACCACGCCCGGCTTAGGATCATTTTTTTTTTAACAAAATACTTTTATTGGTAGGATCATTTGCAATGAAGTCTTTGGGGATGATGGGTGGAAGGAAGGGAAATGTATTATTACTTTAACTTTGTAATGGAAAATTTCAAATATACAAATGGAGAGAGAATAGTATAATAAAACTCTACATACACACATTGGCTTCAACATTTATCAGCACACAAGCCACCTTGCTTCATCTGTTCCCCTGCCTTCCTCCCTGCACTTACACACGTACATGCTCTAAATTATTTTGAAGCAAATTCATTAATCATATGATTTCATCCATAAGTACTTTTATATGTGTTGGAACAGAGTCTTGCTAAGTTTGTGAGGGTATCACTAAGTTGCTGAGACTAGCCTCCAATCCGCAATCCTCCTGTCTCAGCCTCCCAAGTACTGAGATTACAGGCAAGTGTCATCATACCCTAAGAGGGCTGTTTTTTTTTTTGTTTTTTTTTTTGTGGTACTGGGGATTGAACCCAGGGCATTTTACCTCTGAGCTAAATTTCCAGATTTCCAGCCCTGTTTTTTATTCTTTATTTTGAAACAAAGTCTCACTAAGTTGCAGAGGGCCTCATTAAGTAGCTGAGGCTGGCTTTGAACCTGCAATCCTCCTGTCTCAGCCTCCCAAGTACTGGGATTACAAGCATGTGCCACTGTGCCTGGCTCTAAGAGGGCTCTTTTTAAAAACATAACTAAACTGGGTGTGATGGTGTGTGCTCGTAATCCCAGTACTTGGGAGACTGAGACAGGAGGATCGCACGTTTGAGGCCACTTAGTGAGGCTGTCAGCAATTTAGCAAGACTGTTTCCAAATAAATAATAAAATTAGTCTAGGGATGTACCTTGGAGGTAGAATGCCCCTAGGTTCACTCTCCAGCACCACAAAAATAAATAAATAAATATAAAAAACCATAACTGAGCCGGGTGTGGTGGCGCACGCTTGTAATCCCAGCATTCGGGAGGCTGAGACCGGAGGATCCGGGTTCGCGGCCAGCCTCAGCTACCTAGTGAGGCACTCCGCAACTTAGTGAGACTCGGTTTCAAAATAAAGAATAAAAAAATAGGACTGGGGGTATAGCTCGGAGGTAGAATGCCCCTGAGTTCATTCCCCAGTACCGCAAAAAAAAAAAAAACAACCCATAACTATAATACCATTCTCGTACTTAAAATTAACATTGATTAATAATTTCTGCGCGCGTGCGCACAGGCGTGTATATGATTCTAGGGATTGAACACAGGGGCAATCTACCTCTGAGCTACACTCTCAGCCTTTTATATATATATTTTTTGTCTGAAAACAAGGTCTCTCTAGGTTGCTTGAGAATCTCGCTATGTTGCTGAGGTTGCCCTGGAACCTGTGATCCTCCTGTCTCAGCCTTTCAAGTACTGGAATTACAACTGTGTACCACCATGCCAGGTTTAATAATTTCTTAATATCATCAAGTATCCCATTAGTATTCAAATTTACCCCAATTATCTTCTAATTTTTTTTTTAATAGTTGGCTTGTTCAAACTGGGATTTAAAAAAGATCCACACATTTAGCGGGGCATGGTGGTGCATGTCTGTAATCCCAGTAGTTGAGAGGCTGAGACAGGAGGATCACAGTTTGGAGGACAGTCTCAGCAATGTAGCAAGACTCTCAGTAACCTGATGATACAGTTTCAAAACAAAAAATAAAATAGGGTTGGGAGTGTAGCTCAGAGGTAAAACAAAACAAAACATCCTACTGTATTCAATTCCAAGCACAGAGAGAGAGAGAGAGAGAGAGAGAGAGAGAGAGAGAGAGAGAGAGAGAGAGAGGGAGGAGAGAGCGCTACACTTTTGAATTTAGTTGATATGGCCCTTAAACCTCTCTCTGGAGCCAGGTGTGGTGGTGCACACCTGTAATCCCAGTACTAGGGAGACTGAGACAAGAGGATCACAGGTTCAAGGACAGCCTCAGCAGGAAGTGAGACTCATCAACCTAGTGAGACCTTGTTTAAAAAAAAAAATAGGGTTGGGGGTATAGCTCAGAGGTTCAATCTCCAATTCCATAAAAACAAAACAAAAACCCCTCTCTCTGGAGGAAAGGTTTTTTTGGCTCACAGTTTTAGAAGTTCAGTCCATAGACTTCTTTTAATCTATAGGATTTCCCTTCTTTGTTTTTTCCTCTCACAATTAAATTGGTTTTCTTTCTGGAACTCTGAATTTCCTGTTTTCTGGATTTTTCTGACTGGATAACCATGGTGTCAGTTCATGCCCTTGTGTTTCCTGTATTTCCAATAAATCAATCGTTATATGTAGAGGCTTCATCAAGTTCACGTTGGACTCTGTTTTTGGCAGAAGACTCTGAAGAGTACTATTGTATGCGGCCGTCAGGAGGCACGTAATGGCAGCACTCTCTCTTCTTGTGATATCACAGGTGATGAGTGGGCTCGAGAGTTGCCAGCCTAATCCTTGCATTATAAAGTTGATCAGCCTTTCTTCTGATGTTTTAGAGGCCAAAATGATTACTGATCCAATATTTTAGTTATATATATATTTTTTTTGGGGGGGGGGGGGCTGGGGATCAAATCCAGGGGCATTATACCTCTGAGCTACACCACCATCCCTATTTCATTTTTTATTTTTAAATTGGGCCTCAATAAATTGTTGAGGATGGCTTCAAACATGTGATTCTTCTGTCTCAGCCTCCCAAGTACTGGGATTACAGGCATGTACCACCATGCCCAGCTTCATTGGTTTTCCTTCCCCTCCCTCCCCTCGCCTGCCTGCCTTCCTTCCTTTTTTTTCCTTCCTTCCTTCCTTCCTTCCTTCTTTCCTTCCTTCCTTCCCTTCCTCCCTCCCTTCCTCTCTCCTTCCTTCCTTCCTTCCCTTCCTCCCTCCCTCCCTCTCTCCTTCCTTCCTTCCTTCCTTTTAGAAAAAACTCAAGAGTTTAGAAAAAACTCTACCTCTGAGCTATACCTCCAGACACATTTTATTTTATTTTTTGAAACAGAATCTCACTAAATTGCTGAGGCTGGCCTCCAATCTGTGATCCTCCTGTCTCAGCCTCCCAAGTATGGGGATTACAGGAGTATGCCACTACGCCTGGCTTACACTGATGATTTTAATTCTACATTGGTGGCTCCCTCTATACCACCAGTCCTGGTTTCCCCCTCTGTTCAATCAACTGACTACTGAACAGCTCCCCTTGAGGTCTGGGGTAGTTCAGCCTCGGCCTGTCCTCGTACTCCCCCTAGAGAGTCTGCCCGCCCCCTCTGTGGGTTCTGTCTCAGGCGAGTGCCCACTGGCTTAAAAAGACAAGTGTCACCTGAGGCCCTTCTGTCTGCTCATACTAGTCAACCAAGCCCTGCTAATGTGACCTCCTGAGTGACCTCCGGCTCAGCCCCTGCCCTCCCCCAGCAGCCCTCTGGCCAAGGACCCCTCGTCTCTCCCGAGGCTCCTGAGACAGCTCCCGACAGTTTCCTACCTTTTGCTTCTTCTTACATGTCACTGCCAAAATGACCTGGCTCAAGTTCAAACCAGTAACTGTGGGCCCTCTGCTTGCTCCACGAGTTATAGAGGAAGATCCAGGCGTCTTCCCTGCCCCACGCCCTGCTTGCTCCCGCCACTCTCCAAGTTGGGCGTGCTATGGCTCGACAAGTCCAAACTGTGCACGTTCCTGTCCACATCCTGCTGGTTCCCTTCCTTCACTCCTTTAGCCTTCACTTCTTCTGTTTCCCTTAGAAATTCCCTCCCTCTCTGCCTTCCTTCATTTATTTTGTACTGAGGATTGAACCTAGAGGCATCCTACCTCCAATTCATCTATCTATCTATCATCTATCTATCTATCGGCACTGGGGATTGAACCCAGTTCTGAGCTACACCCCCAATCCCATTTTTTATTCTTTTCATTTTGAAACAGGGTCTCACTAAGTTGCAGAGGGGCTCATTAAGTAGCTGAGGCTGGCCACAAACTTTTGATCTTCCTGTCTCAGCCTCCCAAGTACTGAGATTACAAGCATGCGTCACCATGCCTGGTTTCCCTATTTTATTTTGAAACAGGGTCTCAGTAGGTTGTCCAGAGTCTCACTAAGTTGCTGAGGCTGGCCTTGAACCTTCGATCCTCCTGTCTCAGTCTCCCAAGTTCTGGGATTACAGGCATGTGTCTCCATGTCTGGCTCAGGTTCCCTGAATTTGAAATGCCTTTCTTCCACTCTTTTGTAAACATCTCCTCACTGTTAAAGACCAAGCTCTGCCAAGAACACACTCTATCCCTTCCCCCGATAGATGACAAGGACATTCCCTCCCCTTGTTTTCATGTCCCCAGTTCCTGATCACAGCAGGTGTCCAAGAAACGTTTGTTGAACAGAATCAAACTGCTGAAGTGCCTCTTCCATGTTTCAAGTGTCATTCTGACTCTTCTGCTTGGAACACAGAGAATATAACGCTTGTACAATTTTGTGTGTGTGTGGTGCTGGGGATTGAATCCAAGAGCATTCTACCTCAGAGCTATACCTCCAGCCCCATTTTATTTTGAATCAGTGTCTCGCTAAGTTGCTGAGGGTCTTGCTAAGTTGCTAAAGCTGGCCTTGAACCTGCAATCCTCCTGATTCAGCCTCACAAATACTGGGATTACAAGTGTACACCACCATGTCTGGCTAGCTTTGTACAATATTACATTCCCATAGAGATGGCACTTTTGTCTTCAAGTGACAAGCAGAAGTAACTTCTATTTTCTTCTCTCAAACTGCCATTTTTTTTCTTTTCTTTTTGTGGTACTGGGGATTGAACCAGGGGCATCCTATTTCCAAGCTACAGCCCCAGACCTATTTTATTTTATTTTGAAACAAGGTCTTGCTAGGTTCATGAGAGTCTCTGTGCATTGCTGAGGCTGCCCTCAAACCTGTGATCCCCCTGACTCAGTCTCCCAAGCACTGGTATTACAGGTTTGTGCCACTGCACCCGGCAAATTGACAGTTTCCATACAAGTCTTTTATAGACTGTGTAGTTATCAATGAAATATAAGCAAGGAAAACATCACCTGCAGCAAAAGTCTTCCCTACGCCCTGCAAAGGCAGAGCCAGGGGTTTCACAACATTCTTACTCCGAGTCAGGTCCTGCGCGCCACTTAAATTGATTGCAGAGTTAGCGGGATTGAGAACCGGCGAATCTTTAAAATGAAAGAGGTTGTTTCAATTAGCAATCTTTTCCCCTCGCAGGAAGGACGCTAATTCAGCAAGGGTTAGCTGGGGAAAAGCAGATGGCACGATTTCAGCTCTCTCCCTGAGCTTTTCTGAAGTTTTAGAAAAGTCATGTCTCTGTATCACAGTTGGTTTTGTATTTGTTTCACAAACACTCACTAGAAGTTACTCTGTGCTGGGTGCTATTTTAAATACTTCAAGTATATACTAATTCATTCCATCCGTACTCAGTGAGGCGGGGATTTTGACCTCAGGTTGTAGCGGTCATTAGCTCAAAGTCAGGTGATCTGTCCTCAGAATCCCACAAGGCGCACTATCAAACTGTCTCCATGTTTCCCGCAAAATGATAATTTAATGAGATACATTTATCTGTATCCAGACGACATTAAAAAAATTTTTTTTTGTGGTACTGAGGATTGAACCCAGGGGCATTCTACCTCCGAGCTACACCCCCAGTCTTATTTTTTATTTTGAAACAGGGTCTCACTAAGTTGCGGAGGGCCTCACTAAGTAGCTGAGGCTGGTGGCAAACCTGTGATCCTCCTGTCTCAGCCTCCCAAGTACTGGGATTACAAGCGTGTGCCACTATGCCTGGCCAGATGAATTTTTTTTTTTTTTTTTTTTAGCAGTCTAACACGTGCTTTAATTTGAATGTCATCAAAGCCGGCCGCATTCTACCCAGTTCCCAGATACCAGCCCACAAGACCAACACTTCTCACCTGCCGTCGCGGAAAGTGCCAGATGAATTTTTAATTTGAAAAAATGTCATGCAAAGTAACTCACTGCAAGCCAGGTGTAGTGGTGCATGCTTGTAACCCCAGTACTTGGGAGGCTGAGATAGGAGGATCTCGAAGGTTCATTGCTGACCTCAGTTACTTAGTGAGGCCCTCCACAACTTAGTGAGACCCTGTTTCAAAATAAAAAATAAGGCTGGGGTGTAGCTCAGAGGTAAGAATGGCCCTGGGTTCAATCCTCAGTACTAAACAAACAAACAAACAAACAAACAAACAAAAAACTGCAATCTAGGAGAAAATGTTTTCTTCTGAAAGTTTCTTTCTATTTATTTTATTTTATTTTATTTTGTGTGTGTGGTACTGGGGATTGAACCCAGGAATATTCCACCTCTGAGCTACACCCCAGCCCTGTTTTAATTTGAAACAGGGTCTCGCTAGGTTGATGAGAGTCTTGTTACTTGCTGAGGCTATCCTTGAACCTATGATTCTCCTGTCTCAGCCTCTCAAGTTCTGGGATAAAGACATGTACCACCACACCTGGCTTGCTTTAATTTTTCTGAATAAATTAGAATCACTTATCATAATACCAGGTACATCTAAAAGAAAGCATCTATGTGAAATCAGAAAATAATTCAGCACAGAAAAACCACATGCAGTTTCAGAGACAGGCTCTCCCTAATGACACTGCATCCCCTGACTCTGGCAGGATGGGTAGACCAGTTAACACTGGAAAGCAGCCAATGGGCTGTTTAAACTCTCTGAGAGTCTGAAAAAGAAAATTCCCTAAAAAACAGAACACCAATAGTGCTCTATTAGAAACCCCCTAAAAATTTATTTTTATACTATGTTATCTGACAGATCAGTGTTTTTTGTAAGAACCCAGAAGTATACGCTGGGCATGATGGCTCATTCGTGAAACCCTGTTTCAAAAAATAAAAGAATAGCCAGGCGTGGTGGCGCATGCTTGTAATCCCAGCATTCGGGAGGCTGAGACCGGAGGATCCGGGTTCGCGGCCAGCCTCAGCTACCTAGTGAGGCACTCCGCAACTTAGTGAGACTCGGTTTCAAAATAAAGAATAAAAAAAATAGGACTGGGGGTATAGCTCGGAGGTAAAATGCCCCTGAGTTCAATCCCTGGTACCGCAAAATAAATAAATAAATAAATAAATAAATAAATAAAAGAATAAAAAATAGGACTGAGGGTATAACTCAGAGGTAGAATGTCCCTGAGTTCAAACCCTAGTACTGCAAAAAAAAAAAAGGGCTGGGGTGTAGCTTGGAGTTGGAATGCCCCTGGGTTCAATGTCCACCATCGATCGATCTATCTATCTATCTATCTATCTATCTATCTATCTACCTACCTACCTATCCACCCCCCCCCACAAAAAAAAACAGAAATAAAAGAAAAAAACAAAGGAAGGAAGGAAAAGAAAGAATGCAAAAGCACAACATGGTCCCCTGTTGGCTTGGAAGAATTAATGTGCCTCCAGCTCAGCAGCAGGGAGAGAGCTTAAGGTCTGCTGGAGGAGCAGGCTGGTGAGTAGACACGTGACACCGCAGGGCCACAGGGATCTGAGGATGGCTGAGGTTCCCAGGTCTTAACAGAGAACCGTACAGGGCAGAAGTCCCAGGTCAGCCTGCATGCTGTTCCATGGGCTGGTCGTCATGTGTCAGGCCATAAATACATGGTTTGGAACAAGATTGGAAGCTTGTTATACTAGTTTATACCTAAATTTTAGTGTATTACTAATAGTTCAGGTAAACACATAGGTAAGATCTAGTTGACAAATTATGAAGATGGGTAATTCACTTTATCTTTTCAAACCAATAAATTCTAATGAGCACAGATATTTTTAAAGTAATGAAAGAATATAAGATTAATGCACAAGCCCAGTGTGGTGGTGCATGCCTGTAATCCCTAGTACTTGGGAGGCTAAGACAGGAGAATAGCAGTTTTGAGGCCAGCCTCAGTAATTTAGCAAGGCTCTAAGCAATTTAGTGAGACCCTGTTTGAAAAATAAAATAGGAGAGCCGGGCATGGTGGCACACGCTTGTAATCCCAGTACTTGAGAGGTTGAGATAGGAGGAACGCAGGTTCAAGGCCAGCCTCAGCAACTTAGTGAGATCCTATTTCAAAAATAAAAAATCAAATAGGGCTAGGAGTATAGCTCAGAGGTAGTACACCCCTGGGTTCAATCCCCAGTACTTCCCCTTCCACACACAGAGACCGGATTAGCTAAAAACAAAACAAAACAAAAACTCACAACTATCCACAAAGAGAGACCCAGGCTCAAAGGTTTCATTAATGAACTGCACCACACACCACAGCTCACCCTTCAAACAAACAGAAGAGAAAGGAGCATTTTTTCAACTCATCTGGAATGGTCACTACTACCCTGATCTCAAAACCAGACAAAGATCTCAAAAGAAAAGCACGGTATGGAATATAGCTCATTAAATGACAGTCTATCGACCTTGACATAAAAATGCTCAATAAAATACCAACAAATAGAATCTAGAAGCACATAAGAAGGATTATACATCATAACCAAGTGAATTTATAGCAGAAATGCAAGCTTGATTTAATATATAAAAATCTATTTGTTCAAGCCGGGCATCGGCGGTGGCAGTGCATGCCTGTAATCCCAGTATTTGGGAGGCTGAAACAGGAGGATGACAGGTTCTAGAACAGCTTCAGAAATTTAGAGACCCTCAGCAACTTAGCCAGACACTGTTTCAAAATAAAATAGGGCTGAGGGTGTAGTTTGCCCCTGGGTTCAATCTCTAGTACCACAAAACAAACAAATAACCCACACTCAGATACCATTTTTCCTCATTATATTGATAAAAATCCAAAAGTTTAATAAAAAGCTTTGTAGTGGGCATCTGTGAAAAATACGCACTGTCATGCACACACTGGTTCAATCTGCACAGAAAGTAATTTGACAAGATCTAAGGAAATTACAAACGAGTGTGTTTCACCCACCAATTCCTGAACATTTATATGCTTGTGAGAAATGATATATATTGAAATTACTCGAATAATTTGGAAGCAATATAAATGTCTAACAAGAGACAGGTTAAATAAACTATGGCACATTCAGGTAGCATAATAAAATGTAGCAGTATTAAAAGTAAAGAGGAGCTGGGCCTGGTGGTTCATGCCTGTAATCCCAGTAAGGATTGTGAGTTCGAGATCAGCCTCAGTAATTTAGCAAGATACTCAGCAACCTGGTAAGACCCTGTTTCAAAAACAAAAAAACCAGCCGGGCGTGGTGGCGCACGCTTGTAATCCCAGCATTCGGGAGGCTGAGACGGGAGGATCTGGGTTTGCGGCCAGCCTCAGCTACCTAGTGAGGCACTCCGCAACTTAGTGAGACTCGGTTTCAAAATAAAGAATAAAAAATAGGACTGGGGGTGTAGCTCGGAGGTAGAATGCCTCTGAGTTCAATCCCCAGTACCGCAAAAAAAAAAAACAAAACAAAACAAAAAAAACGGGGTGGGGGACCAAGTGCTATGTGCATGTATGTCAATGTCAACATGGTTTATATTATGATACACCAACAAAATCACATTAAAAATAAAAAATAAATCAGAAGGCCAAAAATAAAAATAAATAAATAAATAAAAAAGAGCTGGGGGTGTAGCTGGGAGGTAGAATGCCTCAGTACCCACCTCCCCCACACACCACAAAGTAAGGAGGAGTCAGGCACAGTGATGTATGCCTGTAATCCCGGGACTTGGGAGGCTGAGAAAAAAATAAGGGGGAAGATCTCTAAGACACAGCAATGTGGAAAAGTAAGATGCAGAATGCTACATACAAAATGCTGCCTTTTGAGTAACAAAGGTATAAAAACAAGAGTTTGTATTTGTGCTTGCTTGAATAGGTATAAAAAAAATCTAGAAAGCTACATAAGAAGGAATAATCACAGTGATTACCTGTTTGTGGGCATGGACATGTAAAGATGAGATGGGACAGAAGAGAAACTCTGTGTGTGTGTGTGTGTGTGTGTGTGTGTGTGTGTGTGTGTGTGTATTTTTTTGGAAAACTATAAATGTTTCAAGGCGGTGCATCACCAGTTCGAGGCCAGCCTCAGCAATCTAGGAAGACTCTCAGCAATCTAGTGAGACCTTGTTTTGAAACAAAAAATAAAATGGGGCTGGGGTGTGGTTGGGAGGTAAAGTACCCCTGGGTTCAATCCCTAGTAACACCCCCTAAAAGCAAATGCTTCAAGATGGTAGAATGAATAATAAGTAGGAAAATGGTTACATACAAATTTATATCTGGTATCAGAAGTATTTCTTAAATATATAAAGTGAACATTTACTTTGATATTACACACAGTGATTTTTGCAAAGGAATGACATCTGTAAAGTTATCAATAGGTGGGTGTAGTGGCACATGCTTGTAACACTAGTACTTGGGAGGCTGAAAGAGGAGACCAGCCTCAGCAACTTAGTGAGACCTTCAATAAGTAGCAAGGCCCTATTTCAAAATAAGAATAAAAAAGGCTGTGGATGTAGGTCAGAGGCAGAATGACCCTGGGTCCAATCCCTAGTACCCAAAAAGCTATCTACAATCTAATCCCCCCTATGTAAGAGACATGTTTCAGTCCTGGTCATACTGAGTCCCACTGCTGCCTTTACTTATTTAATAATTGTTTTTTGAACACTTACTACACGTCAAGAACCCTACTAGGATCTACAGGTAAAATGGAAAGCGAGGTAAACACTGTACTTGTATATGTTTTTCTCTGTCTACTAAAGTACTGTGTTGTCCTATCCTTGCATTTGTTTTGAGGTAATCTGACCAGGCTCCATAGTTTTACTTTTAATTATTTATATTCTTTGTCCCACTTTATTTCATTAATATAGAACTATGAACTACAGAAAAAGACAGAAAGCACAGAGAAAGGTCAGGGTGAACTTTCCAAAAATCTAAGTCCTGTTGTGTCACTCCCTAATCTTTGCCACTTTGCACATGTTCCTAGTCTTGAATTTATTGCCCATGGTGGCCTTTGCATATTTAACACTTGACACTAGTGGCTTTGATTATTTGGGCGTTTGGCCCAGACGTCCAGGCTGGGATTCCCTGTAGTCTTGCTCACACATGAACTGAACCAGGGGGCCGTGAGGCAACTGGGCGGAACCAGGAGCTTAGCTGGTCAGAAGCTCATTGCATAGTTTCTGTCTCTTTCCAAGGCCTCATTCTCTCTGCTAGCAATTTCACATCCATTTAAAGGGAGAACTTTTAGCAATGGAGGATTCGCAAACTTGAAAATTCCTTGAGCTCTGCTTCTGTGTTGTAATGGTTTGTAATTTCTTGTCTCTCCCACTAGGTCATGAGCTCCTTAAGGGCATTACCAACTCCTGATACAATGACTGTCACGTGGTGGCTAAAGAAATATGATGAAAAAAAAAAACACCCAAAATAATCTCCTTATCCTTTTTATGCAATAGTTCAAAACCTTGCTGTTGGCCAACAGTCCTGGGGCGGGGTGCTTTCTAGCTGAAGGGAGACAATTAGGTAGAGGATAGAAAGAGCTTGGATCTTGATTGTGCCACTGACTCTTTTTTTTTGCCAAGTACTGACCCTAACTAGACTCTGTTTCATGATCTGTAAAATGGAACTAAAACTTTACAGTGACAACGGACGTGAGTAGCATGTACCCAGAGCACAGTAGATGAGCAGTACGCATGCATCTGTAGTGAGGGTGCCGATTCCATTCCAGGGAATGGCCATCTGCATCTTCCCTTTTTTCTCTATCAGCTTGAGTAGAGGCTTATCAATTTTATTAATTTTTCTCAAAGAATGAGTTCCTAGTTTTGTTAATTTTTCTATTGTTCCTATTTTTTTTTTGTTATTTTTTTGCTTTGGGGGGGGGTGGTACTAAGGATTGGAGCCAGTGCGTTCTACCTTTTTTTTCAGTACTGGGGCTTAAACCCAGGGGCATTCTACCTTTGAGCTATACCCCCCAGCCCTATTTTTTATTCTTTATTTTGAAACAGGGTCTCACTAAGTTGTGGAGGGCCTCACTAAGTAGCTGAAGCTGGCCACAAACTAGTGATCCTTGTATCTTAGCTTCCCAAGTACTGGGATTACAAGTATGTGCCACCATGCCCAGTTTAATTTTTATTTTGAAACAAGGTCTTGCTGAATTGCTGAGGCCGGCCTCAAACCAGTGATCCTCTTGTCTCGGCCTCCCAAGTACTGGGACTACCGGCAGGAACCGCTACACCCGGCCCTTGTGTTTCTTTTCTACAGAAGTCTTCCAAGCGCACCCCCGGCCCTCAGCCTCCCCTCCTGTCTGAGGGAAGCGATCCCTGGTTTTCTTCCTTTTCTCTCACATCCATTCATTCATCAAATATTTCTTGAGCCTTTTCACCGTGCCAGACACTGTGGGAGGCTCTGGGAACACAATGGAGACACGAGGCAGGCGTGCAGTCCCTCCGCAGGAGCTCACAGTGGGAAGGAAAAGCAGACAGGGTCTCTGGGTCTGGTTAGGCGCGGCCGTATTACCACACTTGGAAAAGGACACTGCTTTTAGTGTGGCCAACCAGCTAGAGGAGCTTGGATGACCTGGCCTCACGGCTGAATTGGAGAGGGAGGGAAGTTCAGACCTAGAGGAGGGTAAGTCTAAAGACGAGAACTCAGCTCCCCTGTAGGGAGAGTTCAATGACGCTTCCTCATAAAAATTGCTGTCTGGACAGCTGGGGCTGGCACCGAGCGCGCATGGGAGGGCTGCAAACAAAGCTCAGCAGGTGCGAGCAGGGGCAGGCTACACACACCGAAGCCGCGGAGCGCGCCACCCGCTAAGGGGAAGGAACCGAAGCCACTCGGGTCCCCTCGGGCTTTTCCGGCTCCGGGTCGGTCGCCGCGAGGCCGCACAGGAAGTGCTGTCAGGACAGCCAGGAGCCCACGGGAGCCGCTTCCGCATCCTAAGAGGAGCAGCTTCGTTCCACCCACGCTCTCCACCGTGACGCCGTGCCGCGCTGCCTCTCACCGGCACCTGACCACGGGCTGGAACCTCTGAAACTTGGAGCCCAAAGAAACCTTTCCTTCTTATACGTTGATTATTCTAAGCCAAGTGTGGTGGTGCACGCCTCTGAGCCCAACACATGGGAGGCTGAGACAGGAGGATTCGGGGTCTGAGGCCAGCCTCAGCAACTTAGTGAGGCCCTGTTTCAAAATAAAAAGGGTTGTGGGTATAGCTCGGAAGTAGAATGTCCCTGGATTCAATCTCGGGGGCGGAGGATAAGTAAGTTGATTATTTTGGGTATTTGTCATTGTAATGAAAAGCTAACACAACCACCACTGGAGTCAAGGGGAAAGACAAAACCCAACGCTGCCAGGCTGGGGGTCTCCTTCCCTTCCCCATCCCATCTCCCTCCTCCCCAGAGGCAGGCCTCCCGAAGAAGTTCAGTTTTGCCTTATTTGACTGTAATAGGAACGAAGCAATACTGGAGGAAGTCAGATGTGCTGACACACGTCTGTAATCTCAGTACTTGGGAGGCTGAGACAAGAGGATCGCAGGTTCAAGACCAGCCTTGGCAACTTAGGGAGCCCCTGTTTCAAAATAAGAATAAAAAGGGCTGGGAGTGTAGCTTGGAGGTAGACCACCCCTGGGTTCAATTGCCAGCACCAAATAAAAATAAATTGGAACGAGTCTTTGGTGAATGGCTCTTTTTGCTCATCATCACATTTGTAAGATTCATCTATACTGCTGGACAGAGATATTTGTTCATTGTCATTGCCAAATGGTATTTCATTAGATAAAATACAGCCTGTTTTCTTCTCCATTCTACTGCTGATGAGCACTTGAGTGTTTTCTAGTTTGAGGCAATTATGAAGAACACTGTAATAAACAGTCTGTACATGTCTCTTGGTGCACATGTGCAAGAATTCCTCCAAGGAATTCTTAGATTCCTTAGCCAGATTATAGCCATGCACATTTTCTACTTTTACAAATTACTTGCAAAGTGACACCATCAATGAATACTCCTACCAGCAGTGTATGCTAGTTCCTGTTTCTTGGAATTTTTGCCAATATTTACTGTTGTCAAACTTCAAATTACTGCCAATTTTAGCCAGGCCTGATGGTGCATGTTTATAATCCCCGTACTTGGGAGTCTGAGACAGGAGGATCTCAGGTTCAAGGACAGCCCCAGAGCCGGATGTGGTGGCACTCTTATAAGTCCAGTATTTGGGAGGTTAAAACAGGAGGAGCACAGGTTCACAGCCAGCCTCAGCAACTTAGTGAGGCTCTCCGCAACTTAGTGTAGGAGTTGCCCAGAGGTAGAAGGCCCCTGAGTTGTAGCCCTAGTATTACACACACACACACACACACACACACACACACACACACACACACAAACAAAACAAAAAACAAGGACAGCCTCAGCAAGTAGTGAGACTCTCATCAACCTGACAAGATCCCATTTCAAAATAACAATAAAATCAGGCTGGGGGTATATAGCTCAGGAATAGAATGCCCCTGGGCTCAATCCCCAGTAACACACACACACACACACACACACACACACACACACACACACACACACACAAAACAAAAACAAACAAAACACTACTGCCAGCCAGGCATGGTGGCGGACGCTTGTAATCCCAGTACTTGGGAGGCTGAGACAGGAGAATCAAAGTTTCGAGGCCAGCCTCAGCTACTTAGTGAGGCCCTCTGCAACTTAGTGAGACCTTGTTTCAAAATAAGGAATAAAAAATAGGGCTGAGGGTGTAGCTTGTCAGTAGAATGCCCTGGGTTTAATTCCCAGTACCGCAAAAAAAGAAAAACTGAATTCAAATAACATTTATTTCCAGGCCTTTGTCAGGGGCTCTAGGTAAATATAGAGATCAATGAAGTGAACACAAGCTCCTAGCATACAAGAGAATGCAGACAGTTAACAAATAATTACAACGGGGAGCAGTGTAGTACGGTAGCAAGGCTGTCGGTTCTCACAAAGCGGCAAAACAGTGTTGTTAGTTTCAGTTGTACTATGGAGGAAACACGGGCACAGGATGACTGAGAGGTCTACCCCAAGCCTCAGCTAACAGGTGTCGGGCCGGGCAGCTGATTACCAGACTGACTCCAAGACCAGTGCTCGGTAAACCACACAGCGATGAGCCGAGGGAACCAGCGCCACCCCCAAAGGATTATACATCTTCTCAGACCAATTTTTAAATCTCTCTTATGGGTTTATTGAGGTATACTTTACATGTCATAAAATTTACCTGTTGCAAGTATACAGTCCAATGCTTTTCTGTAACTTTGCCAAGTAGTGCAACCCTAACCATAAATTAGTTTTAGAACATTTTCCTCCCCCAGTGAGAACCCCATGCCCATTTTCTGTTAATATTCACCCCCCACCTCTTGCTCCAGACTAACACTAAGCTGTTTGTAAATCTGCCTATTCTGCACAATTCATAGATAGAATCACACAATATATGAACTCTTTGTGTGGTTTATTTTTAAGCATAATTTATTTTTAAGATTCACTCATGATGTAGCATGTGTTGCTATCTTGTTCTCTGTTATTGCTGAATGGTATTCCACCATATACAGCATTTCATGTGTTCCTGAGTTGACATTCACACCATCACATCGGGCTGCCAGTTTTTTTTTTTGTTTTGTTTTGTGATACTGGGGATTGAACCCAGGGACATTCTACATCTGAGCTATACCCCCAGCCCTATTTTTTTTGTTTTGTTTTGTTTTTGCAGTACTGGGGATTGAACTCAGGGGCATTCTACCTCCGAGCTACAGCCCCAGCCCTATTGTTTTTTATTCTTTATTTTGAAACAGGGTCTTACTAAGTTGCAGAGGGCCTCACTTGGTAGCTGAGGCTGGCCGCGAACCCAGATCCTCCGGTCTCAGCCTCCCAAATGCTGGGATTACAAGTGTGCACCACCACGCCCGGCTCCTATTTTTTTTTTTTTTTTAAATTTTGAAATAGGGTCTCACTAAGTTGCAGATGGCCTCACTAAGTAGCTAAGGCTGGCCACGAACCTGTGATTCTCCTGTCTCAGCCTCCCAAGTACTGGGATCATAAGCATGTACCACCACACCCAGCTGCCAGTTGATTTTTGGCAAGTGTAATTCACTGACAAGAAGATAGTCTGCTTGACCAAATCACATTAAATGTGTATATGAATGTATGATGTGAATCTCACTCTCAGGTACAGGGAAGGAGAGAGGAAGTATGGGGAAAACCAGACCAAGTAATGTTATATGCATATCTGAATGTAGCACTATGAATCTCATTGTCTGTCATGTGTAATTACAATGCACCAATAAAAATTAAAAACACAAACCAACTGCACATAAAAAAGAAGTCAGTCTATTCAATAAACATTCTGGGACAACTGAGAGCCATCTGCAAGAAGATGAACTTGGACTCTTACTTCACACTGTACACAAAAGTGAATTTAAAAACGGCTCACTAAGCCAGATGTGGTGGCGCATGCCTGTAATCCCAGTACTTGGGGCTGAGACAGGAAGATCAGAGGATCGAGGCCAGCCTCAGAAAATAATGAGTCTGTCATTAACCCTGTTTCAAAATAAAAAAATAACCGGGCATGGTGGCTCACGCTTGTAATCCCAGTACTTGGGAGACTCAGACTGGAGGATTGTAGGTTCGCGGCCAGCCTCAGCTACTTAGTGAGGCCCTCTGTAACTTAGTGAGACCATGTTTCAAAATAAAGAATAAAAATGTAGCTCAGAGGCAGAATTCTCCTGGGTTCAATCCCCGGTACCGCAAAAATAAAAAAAAATAGGGCTGAGAATGTAGCTCAGAGGTAGAATGCCTCTGGCTTCAACCCCCAGCACCACACACACATTCATTAGCTCATTGACTTAAACTGCAAGAGTTACAATAATAAAACCTTTAGAAGGAAACATGAAAAATTTCAAGATCCTAGTTTAGAAAAAAATTATTTTTCATCTATTCTTGAATTCTTGTCCTGATTAAACACAATGTGTATGTATGTCATGTGAATTCAATAGAGGTAAAGATAGACCTACTGTCAGTAAAAATGATAAAATATTTCACTAGGATTGGTGACTAAAATTTGAGTATCAAACACTGAAAGAAAACATGGACAAGGGGCAAGCCAGTGAGACCAGAACATCCTGGGCCTCGCAGGTGGAACTCAAGACAAGCTGGCGAGGAGGAAGTCAATACCTTCCTCAAACACTACGAAACGGGTTACCCATGTTTTAGGCAAAGAAACATCTATTACAGGCAGTCAATAACTGCAGATTAAGATCAAGCAGAAGACACCAGGCACAGTGGCACACACCTGGAATCCCAGTACTTAGGAGGTTGAGACAGGAGGATTGCAGGTTCAAGACTAGCCTCAGCAACTTAGTGAGACTCTCAGCAACCTATAAGACCCTGTTTTAAAACAAAAATTAAAAAAGGGCTGGGGGTGTAGCTCAAGGTAAAATGTCCCTGGATTCAATCCCTACACCACAAACCAAGCAAAACCAAACAAAGAGATTAAGGAGAAGACATTCTTCTAAAAGAAAGGTGAATCTTTGAGCCGGGCGTGGTGGCGCATGCTTGTAATCCCAGCATTCGGGAGGCTGAGACCGGAGGATCCGGGTTCGAGGCCAGCCTCAGCTACCTAGTGAGGCACTCCGCAACTTAGTGAGACCTTGTTTCAAAATAAAGAATAAAAAATAGGGCTGGGGGCGTAGCTCGGAGGTAGAATGCCCCTGAGTTCAATCCCCAGTACCACAAAATAATAATAATAATAATAATAATAAAAGAAAAGAAAGGAAAGGTGAATCTTAACCTACCAGTTGGAAAGACGGCACACACTCTAATGTTTGCAATGATATCATAATGCTAACATGTAATTCTTATATCCTCTTACATTCAACATGAATCAGAAGAAAGAAATTAGTGCTTAAGTATCTATAAATTTAAATTTATCAATAGGAAAGTTTTAGATACAAAACTTTTCTTCTGGTAAATTCTCTAGATTGAATCTGAAACTATTAGTAACTCATTTCATGGTCCAATTACCTCTTACACCCCGACCGGGAACCCGAGGAATATTGGAATGACACTTGGCCACCTGTGCTCTGTGAGTCAGTTGGTGACCTCCCCGGCCTGTGTCTCCTCAGGGAACTGCGGGATCCTTTGCTGGAGTCTGAGTCTTTGCAAAAGTCTGATTTTCTCTTTCAGAACAACATTTGCTTTCAAAATATATTTCCTGTATGGTTATAATTACGTGACATTTAAATTTCTTCTCTTCTCATTCTTTTCAGGTAAAATTTGTTACTTTCTCAGGAGAGTGACATGCTTTATTGTTCTTTAATTCCTCTTGAGAGTGATTTTTAACCCCCCGGGTGATCAGTCAAGCACTGGAACCCTGCCTTCGTATCTGACAACATTCTCAGGACATAATAAACATTTGATGTGTTTCTGTTGGGATGAAGTAAGTACTACGCTTTAATACTGTAGTTGTAAGGTTATATTTGATTAGCCCCAAGGTCTAACGTCAGAATTTACCATGGAATCCATCAAATTACTAAAATGATATTCTAGGAGAGACACGGAGGCATGTTATTAATGTAATGAAGGCTAATCTTTCAATGCCAAGACCAAATGTCAGCTTTTTTCTTTCTTGAATACCCAGTGACATGATGTTCTCTCATTTATTCCAGAGAGAAATGGTTGCTCTTCTTAGGTGAAACATAAATCTCCTGGATAGTTTAAAAGTTGGCCTTTGAATTCAGGTGGTTATTTGCTGAGTATGAGTACAGAGCAGGCAGCGCTGCAAATGAGGTTAGTCTTATTCTCCTTACGCCGTTACCATATCTGATAATTACTTACGTGTGTGTGTGTGTGTGTGTGTGTGTTATTGGAGGCATTCTATCTCTGAGCTACACCCCAGCCCTATTTTGTTTCTTAGTTTGAAACAGGGTCTCACTAAGTTACTGATGGTTTTGCCACTGGCCTTGAACCTGCGATCTTCCTGTCTCAGCCTCCCAAGTCCTGGGATTACAGATGTGTCACCACACCTGGCTTAATAATCATTCATCTTGAAAACAGCAGAAACGATTTGCCTGCTCATGAGAAGCTCACAACAATATGGAAGAGGTGTGCTAAGCAGAGAGTGAGACAGCCTACTCTGACTTGTGAGTGAGTGGACACTGACTAAGCCCATGCGCTATGAAGTCTTCACGTCAGATGAGTAAAAAGGTACTTACCAAGAAACAAGTGAATTGGAAGTACAATGCACAAACTCTTTTAAAATACTTTCCTAGACAGGTGTGGTGGTGTACACCTGTAATCCCAGTACTTGGGAGGCTGAAGCAGGAGGATCATAGGTTCAAGGCCAGTCTTAGTAACTTACCAAGACCCTGTTACAAAATTAAAAAAAAAAAAATAGGGCTGGGAGTGTAGGTCCCAGGTAGAAAGACCCTGGGTTCAAAAACCAACAAAAATCTTCAAGAACTTTCATTCACGCCTAAGACACAACTGCGTAGATTCTGAGCGATTTTCTCACTCACTGTCGGTAGGTATCTGGAGGGTCGAGGCTTGTGAAGCCTTCGGCATCTTGAAGCCAGTAAGGCCATCTGGGGTCTCGTCCAGCCCTGACCTCAGGGCCTACGCCAGTAGTCCGACCTAAAGAATCTTTGGAAGCCTTCAACTAGTAGCTAAACTGCCCAGCTCTGATTTGACCCTGATAGTGTAACCTAGTTTTAGGCACTAAGATTTTATCTGATTATTTATAATCAAGCCCCTATTTTGTACCACTAAAAACTAGATCCTGGCCGGGTGTGGTGGTGCATGCTTATAATCCCAGTACTTTATTGGAGGCTGAGACAGGAGAATCACAGGTTTGAGGTCAGCCTCAGCAAGTACTGAGACTCTCATCAACCTAGCAAGACCATTTCAGGAAAAAAAAAAAAAAGATAGGGTTGAGGGTATAGATCAGAGGTAGAATGGTCATGGGTTCAATCTCTAGTACTACCAAAAAAAAAAAAAAAAAAAGGAAGGAGGGAGGGAGGGAGAGAAGGAAGAGAAGGAAGAGAAGAAAGGAAGGAAGGAAGGAAGGAAGGAAGGAAGGAAGGAAGGAAGGAAGGAAACTAGCTCCTGGGTTCCTCCACTGTGATCCACAGTCCCGCCTTGGGCCTTATTTCCCATCCCAGTTGGTGTGCGACTTCCTATGATGAACTGGGGGCTTAGGTCAAGTCCTCCGGGACTCCAGTCTCCATGACCGTGTCTCCAGCACATGCCACCCAATGGCTGTGCTCTCTGGATTTCCACTTACTGCCTCGTGACATATCCTTCACTTGAGCTAAATTTTCTACCAATTGTCAGTTCCTTTCTCCATCCTCTGCTCTCTGCTGGTTGGGACTTGAATCCTGGTCCTCGTAGACTGACCCACCTCAATGCTGCACTTCAGAGTGTGTGTGTGTGTGTGTGTGTGTGTGTGTGTGTGTGTGTGTGTGTGTGTTTTCCTGGGAATTGAACCTAGGGCTCACATGCTAGGCAAGTGCTCTACCCCTGAACTACACCCCCAGCCATTTTAAAAAATGTTGATTTTGAAACAGAGTCTCACTAAGTTGCCCAGGTTAGCCTCAAACTTGTGATCCTCCTGCATTAGTCTCTCAAGTAGCTGGAATTACAGGTGTGTACCACTATGCCTGGCTTGACTTGTAATTCTAACAGTGACTCAAATAATACTTTATTTTATTTTATTTTTATATTTGTTTTATTTTGAAATGACCTTACTAGGTTGATGAGGGTCTCACTACTTGCTGAGGCTGTCCTCAAACCTGCAATTCTCCTGTCTCAGCCTCCCAAGTACTGGGATTACAGGCATGCACCACCATGCTCAGCTATATCTTTGTTTCAAATTATCTCTATTCAAATCAGTAAATTTAAAGAGTTTCACTAAATAAATATCTGCTTGCTTGAAATACCAAAAGAAAACCCTCATACCTGTCTGAGTGAACCCTGTCTTGAAACCATTAGTTGTCCCATTTTCTGGTGTCACAGTTGATGACACTGAAGAGTTTGGTTTAATAGGGTGGCAAGTGGCAGAGGATTGTCGGCTTCTACATTCTGGAAAGAGACAAGTCACATCGTATGAAGGGATCAGTATTCTGTTGTAACGGGTGATGCTGACACGATCCATAAACTCTCAAATAAAGCATGGCTCCTTAGCAGGCAGCTACTTTCTTTATTAGAAAGCCCTTTCCTCTAGCCCTGACTCCAACAAAATATTCAGGCATGTGAAATTATCAATAATTATAAAGTTATCAAGTCGGGAGTGGTAGCACATGCTCGTAATCCCAGGACCTGGGAGGCTGAGACAGGAGGATTGCAAGTTTTCGGCCAGCCTCAGCTTCTTAGTGAGGCCCTCTGCAACTTAGTGAGACCCTGTTTCCAAATAAAGAATAAAAAATAGGGCTGGGGGTATAGCCTGGAGGTAAAATGCCCCTGAGTTCAATCCCCAGAACTGCATAAATAAATAAATAAATAAATAAATAAAATAATAATTTATAGGAACCCAATAAGGTGTGCGTGTGTGTGTGTGGTACTGGAGATTGAATCCAAGGGCACTCTACCTCTGAACTACAACTCCCAGCACTATTTTATTTTTCCTACTTTAAAAGAAACAAAACTTTGCCAATTAAATAGCACATTTTCCCAGCCATTAGGAAGATCACATTGTCTAAGTAAGTTTTGGTCAAATTAAAATAGAAAAATGTTTTAGAATTACCAAAGAACTTGAATAAAGTATAAACAGTAGCTGACATTGTGAGGTCCTCTCTAAATCACAGGAGAGTTGGAAAGGGTCCTTCCTCCTCCGGCAGCTGCACCCCTTCCTCAGAGACAAATATGGATGCCACGTAAGGGCCATTTGTCACCATCACCAGATCCCCATTCCAGTCAGGTGTGGTGGCCCACGCCTGTGATCCCAGTATGTGGGAGGCTGAGACAGGAGAATGGAGGTCTGAGACCAGCCTCAGCAGCTTAGTGAAGCCCTCTGCAACTTAGTGAGACTTTGTTTCAAAATTAAAAAAATAAAATAGGACTGGGGGTGTGGTTCAGAGGTAGGATGCTCCTGGGTCCAATACCTAGCCACAAAAAGAAAAAGCAATCTCATTCCTTCGCCTTTCCCTCCTGGAAGGTGGAAGGTGGGTACCTTTCCAGCAGATAAGAGGTCCCTTCGACAACACACCCTGGGAGGTCCTGACTAGGTAGTACTTTAAGTGCTTCTGCTTCTTTGGCTGGGTGGTGAGCTTCAAGTTAATGTGGTTGGAAAATTCCGTGAAATACCTAAATCCTCTTTCTCCACAGCCGATACAGTTTCCAGAAAACCCTGAAATGAGGAAAACCAGTGTTACTGGCAGTCTTATGAATTGATAGAATACTTTTATGTATAGAAGCACAGAAATATTCACATTCTTTGACCCAATAATGTCCTGATTTAAAGGAAATAATTCAGTAAAAAAGAAAATAGGTATAAAGTTTTCAATAGTTATTTCATAACAGTAGGAAACTAGAAATAATTTTTTTTTTTTTTTTTTTTTTGCAGTACTGGGGATTGAACTCAGGGGCGTTCTACCTTCGAGCCTATACCCCCAGCCCTATTTTTTATTCTTTACTTTGAAACCAGGTCTCACTAAGTTGCAGAGTACCTCACTAGGTAGCTGAGGCTGGCCAAGAACCCGGATCCTCAGGTCTCAGCCTCCCAAATGCTGGGATTACAAGTGTTCGCCACCATGCCCGGTTTAGAAATAATTTAAATACTGCTCTAAAAGGGTAGTAGCTAAGAAAATAGAATGGAGCGGCCCTGGTGGTGCGCACCTATAATCTAAGTACTTGGGAGGCTGAGACAGGAGGATCACAGGTTCAAGGTTAACCTCAGCAACTTAGTGAGACTCTCAGCAACCTAGCAAGATCCTGTTTCAAAACCAAAAAACTGGGCATGGTGGTTCATGCCTGTAATCCCAGTACTTGGGAGGCTGAGACAGGAGGCTTGCAGGTTAGAGGACAGCCTCGGCAATTTAGTGAGGCTCTCAGAGACCAACAAGACTCTGGTTTAAAAACAAAAACAAAAAGGGCTGGGGGTTTAACTTGCATGTAGAATGCCCCTGGGTTAAATCCTCAGTACCACACACATAAAAAAAATTTTTAAAAAAGGGGAGGTGGAGCTAGACATGGTGGCACATGCTTGTAATCCTAGTACTTGGGAAACTGAGACAGGATCACAGGTTCATGGCCAGCCTCAGCAGCTTAGGGAGACTCTCAGCAACCTTGCAAGATCCTGTTTCAAAACATTAAGCCAGACCCGGTGGCTCATGCCTGTAATCTTAGTACTTGGGAGGCTGAGACAGAAGGACCACGGGTTCACAGCTAGGCTCTCCTGGGTGTACACACACACACATACACACACACACAGTCAGCTCACGTAAGTGCCGGTGTGAAGAGAAGCGACTGCACGAGGAGCTTGTCTGTGTCGAGATGTGCACATCCCGGGCACCATCACGGTCAGGTTCTGTGAGGCCTAGTTATACTTTCTGGTGTGAGATGCTTCTTTTTTATTCAACTTCTTGCTATTCAAATGAGTTTACTATTCCTTCAGATCTCACATCCAAACAATTCCTCACTCAGACCAATCCAACATAATTAAACTTTCAGGGACCTGATTGGAACAGGAGACGCAGAAGGAGGAAGTGGAGGCTGGAGGAGGAGAAGCTGCGCTTCACCGAATGGAAAGCCGAGTTTCCCGAGGGGAGAAGTGTGTAGGTGTGTATGTGTGTGTGTGTGTGTGTGTGTGTGTGCGCGTGTATCTCTGTGTGTGTGTGTGTGTGTGTGTGTGTGTTACTGGGAATTGCACTCAGGACGTTCTACCTCCGAGCTACACCCCAGCCCTTATCATTTGAAACAGGGAGGGTCTCGCTAAGCTGCTGAGGCTGGCCTGGAACCTCTGATCCTCGAGTCTCAGCCTCCCAAGTTCTGGGATCACAGGTGCACCACCACGCCCGGCTGAGTGAGTACCTTTGCTTGTGAGTCACATACTAATGTCATACAAATGAACAGGACAAGAGTTGAAAATAAGAAGGGATATCCTGTATTGTGTAAAGACAATATATCCACATGCAATAACTAACTGAAAATGAGCAAGTTCACCAATGAAGTCACATACTCTCTTTATACCCTAAACCAACCTGTTACAATTAACAAAGACAAAGAGAGAAGAGAAAGGCCCAGGATTAAAGAAAATATCTCATAATGTCCTCATCTTAGAAAGCTGATCATCAATTAAAAGCATTTATAAACAGGTAACCCAATTTATTTTATCTTATTTTAATATTTTATTTTGATGTGGTACTTGAGATTGAACCCAAGGGCATTCTACCTCTGAGCTACATCAAGCCATATTTTATTTATTTATTTATTATTTTGGGGGTACTAAGGATTGAACCCAGAGGCATTCTATCTCTGAGCTACACCTCTAGCCTTTTTTATTTTTTTTGTTTTGAAAGTTTTGAAACAGAAACTCACTAGGTTGTTGAGGCTATCCTCAAACCTTGGATCCTCCTGTCTCAGCCTCCCAAGTACTAGGATTACAGGTGTGTGCCACCACACCCAGCTTATTTTTTATTTTGAAACAGGATCTCACTAAATTGCTGAGGCTGCCTTCAAACCTGTAATCATCTTGTCTCAGCTTTCCATGTCCTGGGGTTATAGGTGTGTACCACCACACTTGGCTTGCAGGCCAATCTACTATTATTCATTCAACAATTATTTATTGAGCACCTACCAGTATGCCAGAATTTTGTTAAACA
Source organism: Graphiurus murinus (assembly GCA_004027655.1). Lineage (NCBI taxonomy): Eukaryota > Metazoa > Chordata > Mammalia > Rodentia > Gliridae > Graphiurus > Graphiurus murinus. The sequence goes on from PVLC010005964.1 coordinate 26,834, forward strand.
CTAGAGAAAAAAGTAATGAGAGATACTCATAACCTCTAGTCAGTTATATAGAATTAATAGTTTATCATAGTCACTTTATAGAGTAATAAACATTAACATGATTTTATAAATGACTTAAAATATATTCAGAGATGGGTTGTGTTTGGGAGTATTGGCTATTTCCATAATACCTCACAGCTATAGGTTAAAAAAAAAGTTGTCAATGGTTGCCTAATTCACCAGGCTCTCAAAGTCTTCCTTCCCTCCCTTCCTTCCTTCCTTCCTTCCTTCCTTCCTTCCTTCCTTCCTTCCTTCCTTCCATCTATCCTTCCATCTATCCATATATCCTTCCATCCATTCACCAAACATTTATATTCTACTATGCTAGGCATTGCTTCCGATACCAGAGTTTGAGGGCTGAAGACACAGACACTGAACAAAACATGCATTCCAGTGCAATCACCATGGCTTGATGGAAATTGCCAGCCCCCGGAGGCAGGTGGACCACACCCAAACAGTGAGATCTAGGGACAGTGCTGAAAAATGAGGCTGATCTGCTGGGTACAGCGAATTTAGGAATGACTAGCATGAGCCTTAGAATGAACTACCAAGTTTGAGTTTTATCTTTATCTTTTCCTCTGTGGATATTCTCTGAGGTAAAAAGCAGGAGTGTGAAGAAGAAGAAAAGCAACGGGGCTGGATGGTCTGCAGAGAGGCCTTCAGGGCGATGAGAACAGTCATAATAGGAAGGAGAATCTGCTAGAATTCATTCTGAATATGCTGGTTTCAGTGTCAGCTTTGGCTCAAGACATTTCCTCTGCTCCAAGTTCTTGCTATCATCAGTAGCAAGAAAATAAAATTTCTTACAGCTGAATTACCTTTCGTTTTTCTGGCAATCAAGTCTCCCACTTGCATGCAATGCCAACTGGGTCAATGGGTTTTATTTATTTTTCAATTTTTTTGTGGTATTGGAGATTGAACCCAGGAGCACTTTACCTCTGAGCGACACTCCCCCCCACCCAGCCCTATTTTAGTTTTTTATTTTGAAACAAGGTCTCAATAAGTTGCTAAAGCTGGCCTTTAAAATGCAATTCTCCTGTCTCAGCCTCCCGAGTATGGAGACTACCCGTGTGTGCCACTATGCCTGGCCAAGGTCAATATATTTTAAAATCAATTTCCAGGACTGGGGATGTGGTCAATGGTAGAGCACTTGCTTAGCATGCATGAGGCCCTGAGTTCGATTCCCAGCACTGGGGGAGAAATCAGTTTCCCCACAAGTCTTTGGAATCCGTATAATTTATATAAATATTTAGACAAGACAGGTGTGGTGGTACATGCCTGTAATCCTAGTACTTAGGAGGATGAGACAGGAAGATTGCAGGTTCACGGCCAGCTTCAGCAATTTAGCAAAGCCTTCCATAATTAGTGAGACCCTGTTTCAAAGTAAAAATAAAATAGGGTTGGGGGTGTAGCTTGGAGGTTGAACCCTCCTGGATTCAGTACATCTCACACACACACGCGCGCGCGCGTACACACACACACACACACACACATACACACACAAACTGGACAAATTAATATTGGAGTTCACAGGGATTTTAGACTATCTGAATCTTTTAAAATTTCCCCTCTGTCCTAATGTACATGAAAAATCATCTGTCATAAGTAAGAAATATCAGATGAATGTTATTTATTATTTTTTGGTACTGCGGATTGAACCCAGGGGGATTCTACCTGTGAGCTACACCCCCAGCCCTTTTTAAATTTTTTTGTTTCAAAACATGATCTCTCAATCCCAGCATTTGGGAGGCTGAGACCAGAGGATCCGGGTTCGCAGCCAGCCTCAGCTACCTAGTGAGGCACTCCGCAACTTAGTGAGACTTGGTTTCAAAAATAAAGAATAAAAAATAGGGCTGGGGGTATAGCTCCGAGGTAGAATGCCCCTGAGTTCAATCTCCAGTACTGCAAAAACAAAAACAAACAAACAAAAACACCATGATCTCTCTAAGTTGCCAAAAGACTGACCTCGAACCTGAAATCCTTCTGTGTCAGCCTCCCAAGTACTGGGATTTGACACCCAGCTTGAATATTAACTTTTAGACACAGTGCTGAATGTGTAAAAATCCCTACAATGTGCTTATCTAAGAAAAACCATCTACCATGTTGTTGTTGTACTACATTTTCCCATGCAGGTGATTGGTGAAAAATTATTTCCATTTACAAGGCTAGAGAAAGTATGAAAAGTTCTCAATCTATAAAGAGATTTAATAAATACAACAGCAAGCCAGGAGTGGTGATGCCCGACTGTAATCCCAGGACTTGGGAGGCTGAGATAGGAGGATCACAGGTTCAAGACCAGCCTCAGCAATTTAGTGCGACTCTCAGCAACCTAGTGACACTCTGTTTCTTTCTTTCTTTCTTTCTTTTTTTTTTTTTCGGTACTGGGAATTGAACTCAGGGGCATTCTACCTCCGAGCTATATCCCCAGCCCTATTTTTCTTTTTTTTTTTTTTTTTCGGTACTGGGGATTGAACTCAGGGGCATTCTACCTCCGAGCTACATCCCCAGCCCTATTTTTTATTCTTTATTTTGAAACCGGGTCTCACTAAGTTGCAGAGTGCCTCACTAGGTAGCGGAGGCTGGCCATGAACCCGATCCTCCAGTCTCAGCCTCCCGAATGCTGGGATTACAAGCGTGTGCCACCACGCCCGGCTGTGAGACTCTGTTTCAAAACAAACAAAAAGTTAAAAAAAAAAAAAATCAAACAAATGGACTATAGCTTAGAGGTAAAATGCCTCTGGGTTCATCCCCAGTACCACAAAAATCAATCAATCAATCAATCAATCAACATGCTAGCAAAATACCTACCACTTAAAAAGCAAGTAATACGTGCTGAACATGCCGTAGAGGTGGCTTCTCCACACCATCTCCTTTGATCCTTACAGCCCTGCAAGGCAGTCATTCTTGTCCCCTTTACATAAGTGAGAAACCCTAGACTTCAAGTTCTTACCTACTTGCCCCAGTTCTGAAAGTACCAGGTGGTAAATCTGGGATTGAAACTCAGTTATGATTTCCATGCCCATAGACTTGGTCTCGTATTCTGATTATGCAGGCCTATGAAAGGTATTGTTCCAATGGTGTTTTCTGTGTCTTTCCCTTAGAAGAATTGGTGAGCAAAAAGGCATTCGAAGAGATTGTTCAAGGCCTATAGTTAGAACCATATCTGACCTGTTTCATTAGATGAGATTAAAATTGTGTGTGTGTGTGTGTGTGTGTGTGTGTGTGTGTGTGTGTGTTGCTGAAGATTGAACCAAGGGGCATTCTACCTCTGAGCTATACTCCCAGACCCCCCCCCCCTTTTTTTTCTTTTGAAACAAGGTCTCACTAGGTTGCTAAAAGTCTTACTAAATTGTTGAGGCTAGTCTTGAACTTGAAACCCTCCTGTCTCAGCCTCCCAAGTACTGGCATTACAGGCATCTACCACTTCTTTTCCTATGAACCAAGAGATGGCTCTGACTGGCAATTTAAGAAGCCTTATAAAGCATGTGCACAGCAGGGTGTGGTGGGGCAGGCCTGTAATCCCAGTACATGGGAGGCAGAGACAGGAGGATTGCAGATTCAAAGTCAGCCTCAGCAACTTAGTGAGGTCCTCTGCAACCCAGTAAGATCCTGTTTCAAAATAAAAAGTGAAACAGGGCTGGGGGTTTAGCTCCGAGGTAGAATGCCCCTGGGTTCAAACCCCAGCACTAAAGAAAGAAGAGAAAGGAAGGAAAGGAGGAAGAGAGAGAGAGAAGGAAGGAGGGAGGGAAAAAAAGAAAAAGGTCAATCCTTTTCTTTCTTTTTGGTACTATGGTTGAACGTAGGGGCATTCTACCTCCAAACTACACCTCCAGCCCTTTTTATTTTTTAACTTAAAGGCAGGGTCTTGCTAAATTGTTAACGCTGGCCTCAAGCCTGTGATCCTCCTGTCTCAGTCTCCCAAGAACTGGAATTATGACGTGCACCACCTAACTTGGCTCACAGTCACTTTCTGACTCAAGATAATGATTGATATATTTCTAGATTTTCTGATGATACTGTATAACAGGGAAAAAAATGGAACTAAACAAACAAAATAATCTCTTAATCAATACAATACCCAAATTCTTTGTCCTCTTCTCCAGTCTTTCTTTTTACTGATATGTGTACCTAAAACATCTGATTCCATTTAAATCGACATTTGAAGAAACAAAAACAACTTTTGAGAAATACAACAGCAAGCCAGGCGTGGTGGCACACACTTGTAATCCCAGTATTTGGGAAGCTGAGACAGGAGGATTGCAGGTTCAAAGCCAGTCTCAGCAATTTAGTGAGACCCTGTTTCCAAATAAAAAATAAAATAGGTCTGAGGGTGTAACCCGGAGGTAGCAGGCCCCCAGGTTCCAGCTCTAGTAACACACACACACACACACACACACACACACACACACATACACACACACACACACACACACACACACACACACACACACACACACAATACAGCAGCCCAAAACAAACCAATCCTCATATGCCTTTTTATCTTTTAAATTATTAAAAATAATTCTAAAAATCCACTTTTGTTATTCTCATGATATAGAGAAGTTGTATAATGAAAAAGCCAACAATTTAAGTCATACCATAAAGTAAAACAATTCTGAGATAAGGTTATACATTTTATATCGCTTACCCATTCCTACTTAGTTTAGGTGAACTAATGTTAAATATAAGCTGAGGATCATACCCATCAAGTATAGATAGGAATAATGGGTGGTGTGGGAAAACTACAAATATCTTTAAGTAGATAATCAGCAGGCGTGGTAGTGCATGCCTGTAATCCCAGTACTTGGGAGGCTGAAACAGGTTTGAGGCCAGTCTCAGCAACTTACTGACAACCTGTTTCAAAATTAAAAGAGCAAAATAGGGCTGGGGGTATAGCTCAGAGGTAAAAATGCTCTTGAGCTCAATCCCCAGTACAATAAAAAAAAAGAAAAAAGTACATAATCCACAGGTGACTGAGAGTTGACATCAGGTTCAGATTGAGGACTACACAAAGTAAATTTCACTTTATTTTAGAAAACAGTCATCATTTTTTCAGTGCCAGGGATCAAAACCACGTCTTGCCCATGCTCAGCAAGATTTCTTCCACTGAGCTCTCCCCAGCCCTAAAATATAAATTTCTGACAAACTGCATTCTGTAACATTTGGCCAAAAAGTCTCTTAATTAAGCAAGTGTTTTGAGAATAAACAAATATAAACTAATTTTTAAAAAGCTACTAAAAAAGTTTCACACTCAAACTAAACAATGTAAGTCCCAACTGATCCTGTGATATATCTTGTTTCAATTCTGTGACAACTTTAAATAAACCTATATCTTAACTCCCTCCTCCCGTAAGGAATTTCGTAGGCATGAAACACTCACCTAAAAGTGCATTTTTCCCATGATCATCTGGTAGGAATCGCTTGTCTACCGCGCAAACCAGGATGTGTTCAGGGAGATTGGGCGACTTGGCCCCCACCAGGAGGAACCCTGCAGGGATGTCGATTTGTTCTGTACACAGCGAGACCAAACGCAAATCCTTTCCTGCTTGACAAAAACCTAAACACCAGAGAAAACACAGTGAAATGTGTGCGGAGATCTCCATGGTGAAATAAAATCTTAAGATTTTGTAATGATAAAAAATGAACAAACAAAAAGCTTATTATTCAGCTTGCAAAATAAATAAACAAGAATAGTTATGACTTAGTGCTACAAATACTAGGAGAAGAAACACAGACTTTCTCATCAAATTTTAAGCTACTACGAGCCGCGTATGGCCGTGAGTGGTGGTGCATGCTTGTAATCCCAGCATTTGGGAGGCTGAGACTAGAGGATCCGGGTTCGCGGCTAGCCTCAACTATCTAGTAAAGCACTCTACAACTTAGTGAGACCCTGTTTCAAAATAAAGAATAAAAAATAGGAGCCGGGCGTGGTGGCGCACGCTTGTAATCCCAGCATTCGGGAGGCTGAGACCAGAGGATCCGGGTTCAAGGCCAGCCTCAGCTACCTAGTGAGGCACTCCGTAACTTAGTGAGACTTGGTTTCAAAATAAAGAATAAAACGTAGGGCTGGGGGTGTAGCTGGGAGATAGAATGCCCCTGAGTTTGATCCCCAGTACCGCAAAAAAAAAAAAAAAAAAAAAAGAGGAAGAGTAGCCTCAGCAACTTAGTGAGGTCCTGTTTCAAAATAAAAAAATAAGACTAGGGGTATAGCTCAGAGGTAAAATGCCCCTGGGTTCAATCCCCAGTACCCCCCTCCCCCCCAAAATATTGAGTACAGTGTCATATGCCTGTAATCCCAGTATTACAGGCTGAGACCGGAGGATTGCAGGTTCAAGGTCAGCCTCAGCAACTTAGTGAGGTTCTATTTCCAAATAAAAAAATAAAATAGGGCTTGGAGTGTGCTCAGAGGCAGAATGTCCCTAGATTCAAAGCCCAGGAAAACACACACACACACACACACACACACACACACACACACACACACACACACCAAAATAAATAAATAAATAAAATTTAAAAAACTAAGGCAAGGTGGGGCTTGCCTATAATCTCAGTACTTAGTTGGGAGGCTGAGATAGGAGGATTGCAGGTTCAAGACTGGCCTCAGCAACTTAGTGAGACCCTGTTTCAAATTAAAAAAAAAAGAACCAGTGTGGTGGTACATGCCTGTAATCCCAGTACTTTGGAGGCTGAGACAGGAGGATCACAGGTTCGAGGACAGCTCCAGAAATTTAGTGAAGTCCTCAACAACTTAATGAGACCCTGTTTCAAAATAAAACATAAAATAGGACTGGGAGTATAGCTCAGAGGTAGAATGGCCCTGGGTTCAATCCCCAGTACCACAAAAGAAAAAAAAAAGAAAAAACAAAAAGGGCTAAAGGTATAGCTCAGAGATAGAGTGCCCCCCTACTTCAATCTCCAGTACCAAAAATAGAAAATAAAATGAAATACTAAACCTAGGAGATATATGAAAGTACTGAAAGGAGCACTGAATTTTTTTTGGTACCGGGGATTGAACTCAGGGGCATTCTACCTCCGAGCTATACCCCCAGCCCTATTTTTTATTCTTTATTTTGAAACCGGGTCTCACTAAGTTGTGGAGGGCCTCACTAGGTAGCTGAGGCTGGCCGCGAACCTGGATCCTGAGATCTCAGCCTCCCAAATGCTGGGATTACAAGCGTGCGCCACCACGCCCGGCTTACATATATAGTTTTGAGGAAGAACCTTAGTCAGAAAACTGGCCCTGAGAGATACACTTTAAGATGAGAAGAATGTATCTGCCTAAAATAACCATTCCCAGTAATGATCCTTTTTGAAAATCACCGAGGGCCAGCTCTCCTTATGGCTTGAGAACAGAGTCAGCCTAAATTGTAAGTAATAGATATATGTACATCCAAAAAGAAGAAAAGAAAGGTAAGAAATTTAGATTATGACCCAGTTTGGCTTTCCATATAAGGGGGGAAACACTATCTCTTTCAATTCCAAAACTTCTTGCAAACAACAGTCTAAGGCCTCCTCATCACATAGAGACAAATACAAAAATTATACAAATAAACTTGGACTCCCTTTTAATCCTAAAATGTAGAAATCCCAAAACTTAGGTGTTAAAAGTAGCAAGTACTGAATCACAAAATATAGACAATTTCCCCACATAGCATGAATATCAAAGAGTATTGATATGCTGATCTAAAGTAAGTACTTTCTATTTAAAAATCAATTCTTTATCACCCCCCTGCAAAGACAGAGTTCGTTTTATTTATTTTTTATTTTTTGGTGCATTATTATTTTACATCATGTTGGGGCACAGAGTGTCAGAAAAATACCTGTGCACAACTCCTGGTGCCCTCCCCATTGTCCCTACACACACTACACACACACACACACACACACACACACACACACACACACACACACACACACACACTGGAATTAGTCTTTAAACCCCTGAGGAGTTCTGAAGTTTCTACATTACTAAAAGAGTTTTGTGAGTCAAAAATTGGGGCACTCTAATCTATTCTAATCTCTTTAATATGTAAATGGAGAAAGGGCCCAGAAAGGGTAAGAAAATGGCCTATGCTCAAAATACCAAGAAACCAGAAACTGTGCTAGGAACTTGGGTCTCTTAGCTCCAAATGAGATGTTCCTTCAACCTAATTTACATGGTGTTTTTTTTTTTTTTTTTTCAGTACTGGGGATTCAACTCAGGGACATTCTACCTTCGAGCTATACCCCCAGCCCTATTTCTTATTCTTTATTTTTTGAAACCAGGTCTCACTAAGTTGCGGAATGCCTCACTAGGTAGCTGAGGCCGGCTGCGAACCCGGATCCTCCGGTCTCAGCCTCCCAAATACTGGGTTTACAAGCGTGCACCACCACACCCCGCCTTTCACCTCCCGCCCACCACATAAGGGTGCTTTGCTGTGCTGAGGATTGAACACGGGGTGCCCTACCATTGACCTACATCCTCCCCTACCCAGCCCTTTTAATTTTTTATTTTGAGACAGGGTCTTTCCAAGTTCCCCAGCCTGGCCTTGAATGTGCAGTCCTCTTGCCCCAGCCTCCAGAGTCACTGGGATAACAGGCACCGGGCATGGCACCTAGTGCCTCACCTATTATTCCTGATAATTCTCTCACCTAACCTCTCTGTGTCCATTCTGGGCTGATTTCTGGGAGGCATTTAACACATGGACCCCTGCCAGCCATGGGACCACGTCGGCATCCATCCATGTCACACTTGCTTATGAATCCTTACAATTCAACTTTTATCTAGGTACAGTGCCACAAACCTATAGACCCAGCTGTGGGGGACTGAAAGAGGACCACTTGAGCCAGCATGGGCAGTATAGTGAGACCCACCCCCACTTCCTTTTTAGTTTTTGGCACTGGAATTGAACCCAGGAGCATTCTATCTCTGAGCTACATCCCTAGCCCTTTTTATTTTTTGTTTTTTGAAACAGGATCCACTAGGCTGTTGAGAGTCTCACTACTTGCTGAGGCTGACATCAAACCTGTGGTCCTCCTGTCTCAGCCTCCCAAGAAACAAGTACCAGGATTACAGGTATGCGCCACCATGCTCAGCTCCCCACTTCCAAAAAAGAAATCAAGTATTTGTAAGCCATAAAGGCAATCCATATTTTTATGATTTTTTTTTGTGTGTGTGTGGTATTGGGGATGGAACCCAGGGGCCTTCTACCTCTGGGATACACCCCCAAACCTATTTTATTTCTTTTTTTGGAAACAGAATATCCCTAAGTTGCTGAGAGCCTCACTAAGTTGCTGAGGCTGACTTCCAACCTGCAACCCTCCTATCTCAGCCTCCCAAGTACTGGGATTACAAGTGTGCCCCACCATGCCCAGCTGTAATCCATATTTAGACCAGGACATTCTGATGAGACTTTTCAAGCAATACATTGTAGCAAAATGGAGATTAAGTGGGATGAGTACAGTTTTATTCAGTGCTAGAATTGGCAAGGCACAGTGTGGAGAATACCTAAAGAGAGTAGGATTTTCTAGGGAAGAAAGATAATTTCAGATGATTTCTGCAGCCAAATGAAAGCTATCTAAAAAAAAAAAAAGCACAAATACTTTTTAGTATCACAGCCTTAGAGGGGTTTTGTATTTATGGTACAAGGACACCTAGAGGTCAGAAGTAATAATTATTAAGCATGTGCTCTAGTCTTTTTCTCTTAAAAATATGTTGCAAGAGCTGGGTGTGGTAGTGTATGCCTGTAATCCCAGTACGTGGGAGGCTGAGACAGAGGATTGCAGGTTCAAGGCCAGCCTCAGCAATTTAGCAAGACCCCTAGCAACTGAGCAAGACCCGATTTCAATATTTAAAAAATAAATAAATAAAATGCTTGTAATTCCAGCACTTGGGAGGCTGAGACAGGAAGATCACAGATTCAAAGTCAGCCTCAGCTCCTTAGTGAGACCCTGTACTTAAAAAAAAAAAAAAAAAAAAAGATGTTGCAGATGCTTTGCCTTCAGGGATAGCTCCCTACTCCAAGTGTGGCCTGGGCGCTCCTTCTGCAGCATGGGCGTGGGGGGAAGACGGCACTACCTCAGGTGAGGAGGGTCGGCATGCACGCTCTAAGTCCTGTCGATAGCATGCTCCCTTGGTATGCTGTGATGGAAACAGCACTTTACACCTGTCATCGTCATCCAAACGCACTTTCAGTCTAGCCAGGAGAAAAACATTAGAGCAATTCCAATAAGGAGTCTCCTAGGGTATACTCACCTAATACTCCTCAAAATGTCAGAATGATCAAAAACAAGGAGAGTTAGCTGGGCATGGATGGTGGTGCACATCTGCAATCCCAGTACTTGAGAGGCTGAGACAGGAGGATCACAGGTTCGAAGTGAGCCTCAGCAACTTAGCAAGACCACATTTCCAAAAAAAAAATAAAAGAGGTCTGGGGATTTAGCCCAGAGTAGAAGGTCCCTGGGTTCCATCCCCAGCACCACACACGCATACACACACAAATAATAGTAATAACAATAATAATAATGATAAAAATATGGATTGCCTTGTAGCTTGCAAAAACTTGACTTTTTGTTTTTTGGAGGTGGGGAACTGGCATGGTGGCACATGCTTGTAATCCCAGTACTTGGGAGGCTGAGACAGGAGGACCACAGGTTTGATGTCAGCCTCAGCAAGTAGTGACACTCTCATCAACCTCGTGAGACTGTTTCAAAACAAAAAATAAAAAGGGTTGAAGGTGTAGCTCAGCGGTTGAATGTCCCTGAGTTCAATTTCCAGTAACGCATGCACGCACGCACATACACGACGTCTAGGACACTGTCACAGCCAAGTGGACCCTAGGGAGACAGAGGTATTAAATCTAATGTAATGTCCTGGGACAGAAAAGGGACATTAGGTAAAAAGTAAGAAATCCAAGTAAACCATGGACTTTTATTAAAATTACTAAAACTAATAAAAGTGTTAATATTGAACCCAGGGGCATTCTACCTCTGAGCTACACCCTCAGCCCTTTTTCTTTTTTGTTTTGAAACAGTCTCACGAGGTTGATGAGAGTGAAACAGGGTCTCACTAAGTTGGGGAGGGGCTCACTAAATAGCTGAGGCTGGCCTCAAACCTGTAAACCTCCTGTCTCGGCCTCTCATGTACTGGGATTACAAGCCTGCGCCACCACGCCCAGCCTCCAAGATGTTAATAGAAGAAAATATGGGGTTATATGGAAACTGCCATTGTCTCGATTTTTCCACAAATTTAAAGCTGCTCTTAAAAACATGGAGTCTATTTTTACCTCACTGCCTTCTAGTTACTTGCCAACGCAAGCCACACAGGCAATTTAGTTAAGAAAAAGGATACCAGGAGAGTAAGGCTAAGTCTAAAAAAGAGTTAAAAATAAAATCAAGGAAATGCTCTTAAGCTGTTTGTAGTTATTCTGAGAATAAGATCACCTGCCAGAGAGTCTGTGTTTTACAGTAAACATCTATTACTGCCGTTCCTCCAAAAGCCCATCCTTGGGATTCAGAGCAGTGCCTCCTTCACGTTATCATCAGGAATCTCCAGGAGCAATATTTAACTTCTTTTATTGAAAATAAGCTATGTATGGAAAAAAGAGCGGATAGCTACAGAATTTGTGAAATGTGATTCTATCTCAAGACCTATAGGATTTCAATATCTAGTGATTTTATAATTCCCACCATTAGTAACATCAAATTATTAATCAAATAAAAATCAGATATTAAATCTCAAAACCTCAACCAAAATGAAAAGAAACCTTAGTACTCCTTTACATGGTAATTCTGAATTATATCTGAAGTAATTCTGAAATGCTCAGAATTTAAGAGACTGCCAAGATCAGGCTTATAGAACCCTAAGGTAGGATTCAAGCCTGTTTACACAAAGAAAGAATGATAAGTTATCTACATGGGGATACAAATCATTTATTTGACAAACTTGCCTCCAAAATAATTTCATTTTTTGAGAGTGATACCGAAATGTGGCCCTACAACAACAAAGTTGTTGTAGAGCAGATGACTTCAATTTAAAAGGGGGATAATAGGAGAGGGCCCTTCTTTACAAACTTCATCTGCATTTTCTTAAGAAAACAGCAAAGGTTTTCACTTCACAGAAACAGATTTGCATTCTCCAATTATCTCCAGCTAGAAGGTTACAGAGTAAATAAAAGGGGGGAGGGGAAGTTTACTGAAACAGCTGTAAACACAAACCAAAGTAATCAAAGCAGGATTTAGAGGCCTAAAATGTAGCTGCCCTTCACCCCTCTAGACAATTGACTGCCTCCCAGCAGGATAGGAACCCACACTATTCCAATAATTTACATAAGAAATTAGCAGCCCAAATTTACATCTGAATGGTGGTCACCTCCAGCAGCTCATCAGCTGTTAAATATCTGCTTATCTAAATTGCCTCTAAAAATAGCTTTACCTTCCTTTAGGCCTTAGGTAAACAGAGGATTTCCCAGGAAGGGAAAGGTGGTGTGTTGAAACAAATTCAGGCATTTTTTATATTGATTCATTATGTGTGTGTGTGTGTGCGCGCGCGCGCTCCCTTGGAGTAAGATTTTTAGAACTATCTTAGAGTGAGCCAAATTGAAAGAGCGACTCTTATACCATAAACTACCAAATTATTGACCGCTTGTTGTTTTAAATGTCACCCCCCCCAATGAATTAAAAGGGGAAATGAATAATGGACACTAATTATAAGGACCTAAAGTAGCTGATGTAGGAATCCAACTGCAGGACCACTGTTTGCAGATGACTTGAATTTCAATCTCCTGCTTGGGTGGGGATGGTTCTTTGTTCTCATAAAAAAGTTGCATTTCCTTTATCTTTAAAAACTTTAAGAAAATCGTGCTATCTTAGATAACTAAGTTTATATCTTGGTGGGTACTAAACAACTTTCCATACCTGGTTACAAATAACACCAGTGCCAGATGCCCCAACAGGCAAACTCTATGCACAGGACACAGAGGGACAGGAAGACGTCTCCCATATATTTTTGGCATAAAATCCGATTATTTCAAAATTACCCTCTAAAGCTTTTTACTCTAGTTCTATTCAATTCTCCAATACAACATGATTCACAATGCAAATCCCACAACACTGTAAGCACTGTTTCAATTTCTAGTTTGTTACTTGGTAAGTCAGACTGCTCAATTAGACAAAAGGCGTAAAACTGGATAGAAAGCAAGTAAGAGAAACAGTGTTGGTCCTTCTACAGGTGTAAATGTTTGTATTACATCGATAATGACTATATTGAGTCAGGGCAGAAGCCACCAATTCCAAGTAGAAGCAGATCCCTAAGGAATGCCCTAGGCAGGCTAGCCACGTCCTGCCTTTGCTAGAGACCACTGTGGGGAGTCAGGTACCAAGGCGCTACCAGGGAAATTATTCAGGTCTTCCCATCCTCTAAGTAGAGGATTTTTGACCTCTCTACTGCTAATCAGACTCGGGATGTGGGTGGGGGAAGGGTTAAGAGAAACTACTCCCAAACAATACAAAATATTTATCTGGCTTTGTGTATTTGGATCTTTAGTTTATTCCAAATTATTTGCACTTTAAGCTTTGGACAGAGACTGTCCTAAGATTTTATCCCTCCCTTTCTCCATGTTTTTTCCTCCAGATTTCCATGTACTGACATTATCACAGGTCCACGCTAGTCTGGTTATAAAAACTGCTCTCTGGCTAATCTAAATAAAGTGAAACCCATGTACTGACTAGGCTGATGGTCAGAAAATAGCAACTAAATGCAGGAAAGAAAGTGGAATTTAAATTGTGATGTTACCAAACAAAACCCACAAGATACTGAAAATGTTACTTTGGTACTGAGGATGAACCCAGGGCCACACCCTGGCCCTTTTTATTTTTTGTTTGTGAAACAGTGCCTTGCTAAATTGCTGAACCTGGCCTCAAGCCTGCAACCCTCCTGTTTCAGCCTCCCAAGTACTGGGATTACAGGTGTGTATCACCTTGGCTTCTGAAAAATGTTAGAAACAGGGTTTTCTTATTAAAAGTGTGGTTAAAGCTGGGGGTGGTGGTACACCCCCAAATACTTGAGAGGCTGAGACAGGAGGATCACGGGTTCAAGGCCAGCTTTCAGTAACTTAGCAAGATCCTGTTTTGTAACAGGTCAAAAAATAAGTAAATAAAAAGGGCTGGAGGTGTACCTCAGAGGTAGAATACCTCTGGGTTCATCCCCAGTAACACACACACACACATACACACACACACACACACGTAGTTAGAATTTTGGTGAAAGAGAAGGTTGACACAAATAAGATGAGGTTATCAAACTACTTACACTTTTATTCTCTATAAACTTTTACATTTGTGCCAGGAGTGGTGGTGCACACCTGTAATCCCAGTACTTGGGAAGCTGAGACAGGAGGATCACAGGTTTGTGGCCAGCCTTAGCAACATGAGGCCCTCTGCAAGTTAGTGAGACCCTGTTTCAAAATAAACAATAAAAACAGAGGTAGAACGCCCCTGGGTTCAATCCCTAGTACCACACACAAAGAATTTTTTCACATTTGTAATATTTATAAAAGACTTATAATTTTCGCCTCCACAGTGGATGGATGTTCAAAGTAAAAGTAAAGGGAACTACAAGAGCTCTAACATCTGCATTGATATTTAGGGCTGGAACGGAAAGAAACGTTCCTCAGAGCGCATTGTTCTTGCAGGAGTGCGTGGAGTGCTAGAGAAACCTTGGTGTCTCTAGACTTGGGTTTGCACAGACCCCACCAGAGAAGTGACTCCGCTGGGAACCTCGGTCTCCTCGTCTGTTAGAGGGCAACAGACGCCGGCAGCAAGGTCACAGGAGACCATGGGAGTGAGAACATGTAAGGTCCTCCTCATTGCTTTTCATACATACCAGTCCCAGCCTTGGACACTGCATGGAAAGACTGGAAACAGTGTAGACAACGCTAAGGAGGAAAGCACAAGAAAAAAACAGAGTTGGAACCCACCATCTGTAGTGCAAGATCCTTCGGGGGCCGGTTTCTGGGAATAGGGAATTGGCGGGCTGTTGGAATCAGACATTTCTTCATCATCTTCATCATCTTCTATTTCATTAACTGTTAGATTGTTCGAAAAATCCAGACTGCCATTTTGAGTGTAGCGGTGTACCAAATCTTTATCTAGATCCTCCACCTTGGGCTTGACATCTGGGTAAGCAAAGAGATTAGAGTGGATTTAATAAAAAGATGCTTATGGGGAAAATGATCAGAACAAGCTCATAGCTCTGGAAGATACATTTGAGGAGAGGAAGAGCAGCATTTTCTAACAGCCAATTATTTCAGAGGTCCCAGGAGTTGGAACCCCCTCTGCTTTGGAAGGGAGCCTAGAAGTGTTTGTGATTGGGAAACTCACCTGCAGACGAGAAAGGATGCTGCTCAGGGTCCAAGTACAGCTGGGAAAAAATGGGCCGTGGTACCACGCTGCTGCATCGGAGCGAGGCCTCTATGGAGTTGTGCAGTGCTTCCTCGAAGCGAGCAGATTTCAGCTGCCCCGCATATGAATTCCCCATGGTCTGCACCTGCCCGCCCAGAAGAAAAAGCGGAAGGAGAAGATTGACATAACTAGAGATTCTATGTCTGCAGAGCATGTGTATGGCAAATATCAATATACCCATCAATCTTATTAATATGGGAACTCTAGGAAATATATTCTTGCCAAGACAACTCATGCAAGTTAATCTGTTATCATCATATCACTTGAGCTTTTGGTCTTTACAGTCCAAACCCACTTCACAAAGCCCCTTGGAGTGAGCTTGTTTCGGAGGATTAGACTGTAATGTATGTTTTAGGTCAAGGCTCACCAACAAGTCAATCAAGATTGGCCTGTCAGTCATGAAGCCCAACCTGGCTAACAATGGGACCATGTCTCCTCCTAATAACTGGTGGGATGCCATAACCCTATGCCAACTCCATCAGTGATTTCAGAGTGAATGTCTAATTACTACTCTGTCTACTAAGAAAGATCTGTTATTCTGTGTGTAGAAGGTCAGGGGGGGGGGACTGTTCTCTGATAGAAAAAAAAAAAGAAAGCTTTATATAATGTATTTAATTCACAAATTCTTGAAAGTAAGAATCGAGCCTTTTAAACTCAAAGAACTCATTTATATAATGCTAGAATTTATTTGAAAAATACTGTTGTTTCTTTTTCTTTCTTTTCTTTTTTTTGTTTTTTTCAGTACTAGGGATTAAACCCAGGGTCATTCTACCTCCAAGCTACACCCCAGCCCTATTTTTTATTCTTTATTTTGAAACAGGGTCTCACTAAGTTGCAGAGGGCCTCACTAAGTAGCTGAGGCTGGCCTCGAACTCAGATCCTCCTGTCTCAGCCTCCCAAATGCTGGGATTACAAGCGTGTGCCACCATGCCTGGCTCTGTTGTTTCTTTTGCCTTATCTGAAATATAATATTATTTGGGACCTTTCAGGAGAGTACATCATTAGTTTTGAAATCATGACTTGTATTTCTCTCTCTCTTTTTTTTTTTTTTTTTGGTGGTATTGGGAATCAATTGAATCCAGGGGCATTCTACCTCTGAGCTACACTTCTGGTTCTTTTTATTTTTATTTTTTTGAAAGATGGTCTTGCTAAGTTGCTGAGGTTGGCCTCACAAGTGTGATCCTCCTGTCTCAGCCTCCCACATAGTGCTCTTATCATCATTAATATTTGTGTAGTACTCACTAGTTACAAAATTTTTCATGTATAATGAAAATAACTACAACTTACTGGTTGCCTAATATTGGTTAGACCAACAATTCCCAAATGGTCTGGTCCATACAGTAAAAATGACTTTCAAACTATTACTAGGATATTATTTGCCTTTTTCACTCTCATTCTCTCAGATACGTACAGTGAAATTTTCCAGATTCCTCGTGATATGATACTACAATGGACTGAATACAGAAGCAGATAACTACTCTTCTCATTAACTTTGCTTTGGAAAAGAAAAACCTGCTATTTTCCATAAAATATGTATTTATGTAAATATATAGCAAGTTAATTATTAATTAAAAAATAGCTGAACATGGTAGCACATATCTGTAATCTCAGTACTTAGGAAGCTGAGACAGGAGGATCACAGGTTTGAGGCCAGCCTCAGCAACTTAGACCCTCATTAACTTAGACCCTATTTCTAAATAAAAAAATATTTTTTTGTATGGTACTGGGGATTGAACTCAGGGGCACTCTATCTCTGGGCTACACCCCTAGTCCTATTTTTTATTCTTTATTTTGATACAGGGCCTCACTAAGTAGCTGAGGCTAGCCGTAAACCCAGGTCCTCTGGTCTCAGTCTCCCAAGTACTGGGATTACAAGCATGTGCCACCAGGCCAGGCTTAATAAAAAAAAAAAAAAAAATTTAAAAAGCTAGGGGGTGTAGCTAAGAGGTAGAATGTCCCAGGTGCAATCTCCAGTATCTTCCCCCAAATTAAGAAATATTTATAAAATTTATTACTTTTAATTTGTAAAACATTTAACCTACATAAGCAAAAACTCAATTGGGTCCTCAATTTTTAAGAGTATAAAGGGGCTATGAGACTAAAGGTTTAAGAATTATTGTGTTAGACAGTATACTGAGTGCTTCATAAAAACTATCTTACTGAATCCTCAGGATTGGGAAATAGGTACGACTTCTTTCCACTTCACAGATGAAAGAACAAAAACAAGACACTGAAGTAGGAGGAGCTAAATGTCCTGCCCACTGTCGCTCATCTGGTTAAGGATGGAGCCAGGACTCCGAGTCCCGCGATGATGAATCCTGTGCTCGCATTCCAGGGGCGCAACTTGGGCGACTCTCATATCAAGACATGTAGTTTTGAGATCGCCTTAGCTCTACTTCTCCCATCAAGGAGCGGGACAGACATTAAATCTCATCCGGAATGGCAATGCAGATGGACTCCCTAGCGGGAACCCCCGGAGGGCCGGGTGAGGAGGATGGAGTGTGCATTGAGCTCACGGGGAAGGGAGCCAAGACCCAGCATACCCTTCCGAGCAGGCAGGGGTGAGGCTCGGTGCACGCACAACCCTACTGCAGGTCAGGACGTGGCTGGGGGCCTGGCCTTGACGCCCTCCCCCTTCAGGTGGGATGAGCTGAGCAGCTACCTTCCACCATGCTCCTCGGAATGAACCTCTGAAGCCAGGAGTCAAACAAACCTTTCCTCCTCTGAAGTTGTTGTTGTCAGGTATTTGGTAACAGTGATGGAAAGCTAACTAATATACATACTTTCAGGTTTGCCAGACCTATACAGAGCTCCAAAGGAGATTTTGGTGTTCCTGACTCGCCTTAATATAACAAAGAAAGCTTCTTAGATAATTCCTGGTACCAGTACGTATCATACGGTATTTTACATCCAAGTGCCTAGATTTGTCAAAGCTTAATCAGAAATTCCTATGATTGGGAGGAAAAGCCAGGATCCTATTTTGGCAACCTTTCTCACCATAGGTAGTAAAAAAACTAAATGCCATGAATTTAAATGACCAGTTTCCTATCTTATAAAGAGTATATACCTGAAATTTACAATACCTGATCAAAAGTTGAGTATATCTGCTAAATTAAAAACGGTAAATAGGAGCTGGGTGTGGTGGCGCACACCTATAATCCCAGTACTTGGGAGGCTGAGTTCAATCCTAGTTACACAAATACACACACACACACACACACACACACACACACACAAACACAAACAAAAAAAGGAGGTAGATGGAAGAAAATCCCAAAACTCCAAGGTTTGGGCCAAGTCCTCACCATAAACATTTAAATTTCCTAAAGCCCCAAAACAACATATTTTTTCAGCAGTGCCACACGTGATCAAACAGGTTAGGTGTTAGAAGAGAAATATGCCTTGTGACTAGTTTATCTAAGTCAAAATCCAACAGCCATTTCACCTTTCTTCTTTTGCTAAAGGAGAAAACTACCAGGAACTAACACCAAGTTAACCAAGGGATTTCTTATCTGTGAACAATGGAATAACTTCAAAGTGGACCTTTAGCCTTTCTCCAGAGCACCAAATGCCTGGAAATCTTGCCTCTTCTTAATCTCTTACCAGTCCAACAAGTTATCTTCCTTTCATCATTGAGGATCTCGAAAAACCCACGTTCTCCAAGAAGTCTTTTTAGCTTAATAAAGAAGTACCCAATTTTAAGTGAAGAATCACCTAATCTCAACCCTTTCCTTTATAGTTTAAGGAGCAATATGATAGATACATGTATACAGAGCAAATAAGCATTACTCTGAACAAAAATATTAAATCAACGTAAAAATGGGAAATGGAGCTTCACCATCATAGGAGATCTACATAATCCCACAGAAGCATTAGAAATATTAGGATGAAGAAGAGAGGAGGTATCCATTCTCTGCTCAGACTTGGTAGAGTAGAAGGAAATAGCTACCTTTATTCCAAACAAAAACATAAATAGACATTTAAAATATGATAATGGTAGCCAGGCGTGGTGGCACATGCCTGTAATCCCATTCTTAGGAGGTTGGGACAGGAAGATTGCAAGTTTGAGGCCAGACTCAGAAACTTAGAAACCTGAGGCTCTTAGAAACCTAGCCAAGATCCTGTTTCAAAACAAAAAATAAGCCGGGCGTGGTGGCGCATGCTTGTAATCCCAGCATTCGGGAGGATGAGACCGGAGGATCCGGGTTCGCGGCCAGCCTCAGCTACCTAGTGAGGCATTCTGCAACTTAGTGAGACTCGGTTTCAAAATAAAGAATAAAAACTAGGGCTGGGGGTATAGCTCGGGGGTAGAATGCCCCTGAGTTCAATCCCCAGTACCACAAAAAAAATAAAAAATAAAAAGGACTGAGAGTGTAGCTTGGAGGTAGAATGCTTTCGCGTTCTATCCCCATGACTACCCCCCAACACACACACACACACACACACACACACACACACACACACACACACACAAAACAACCATAAAAACGCATGAACTAACTTTTCTATTCAATGAGAAAAAGAGTTTCTCTTATAAAGAGAAAAAAAAAACAAAAACGAAAACAAAGCACCTAATTAACTGACCACTATTAGAAGAAATGGAAAGGAGGGCAATATTTACATTGCTCTCTCTCTCTCTCTCTCTTTTTTTTTTTTTTTTGCAATACTAGGAATTGAACCCAGAAACATTCTACCTCCAAGCTACACCCTCAGCCCTATTTTTTATTCTTTATTTTGAAACAGGGTCTTGCTAAGTTTGTAGAGGGCCTCACTAAGTATCTGAGGCTGGCCATGAACATGTGATCCTCCTGCCTTAGCCTCCCAACTAGGATTACAAGCTTGTGCCACCATGCCCTGGCTACACTGTTCTTTCTGTACTTGAAGTAACCAAATAGTCTTAGTTATTAGAGAGTTGTGTGTGTGTGTGTGTGTGTGTGTGTGTGTGTGTGTGTGTGAGTGATACGGGGAATTGAACTCAGAGGCATTCTACTCTGAGCTACACCCCCAGCCCTTTTTGTCTTTTTATCTTGAAAAAGGGTCTCCCTAACTTACTGAGTGCTGGCCTTGAACCTTCGATCATCTGTTTCAGCCTCCCAAGTACTGTGATTATAGGCATGCACCACTGAGCCAGGCTGAGTACATTTTTCTTTTTCTTTTTCTTTTTTCTTTTTTTGGTGCTGTGGATTGAATCGAGGGGCATTCAACCTTTAAGCTACACTCCCAGTCCTTTTTGTTTTTTATTTTGAAATAGGGTCTCACTAGGTTGCTGAGGCTGGCTTCAAACCTTTGATCCTCCTGTCTCAGCTTACAGGCATGTGCCACCACATCCAGCTGAGTAATTATTTTTTGAATGAAGAGTTCCAACCAACAAATGTGCAAAGAATGGTAGAAATATAAAATGACCACTTGCAAACCCTAATGAAAAATTGATTCATGCAATGATAGTAATGAAACCATTAGGTAAAAGGTTGATGAAGACCTTAATAATGGGAAGATCAGGCTGCCCCTTGGTGAACCTTCTGATCAAGGAGGAGTGAGACGCTACTCCTCTCCAGGGAGACATCGTGAAGGACACACAGCACCTAAGAAGTACTCCCGCCGAAGGGTGCAACGAATCCAGTCAAACCTCTAGACTGACTTCCATTTACAGGACCAAGGAACAATTTAAAGGAAACTAGAGATACAAAATGAAGGACAGGTCTACAGAGCAGCTGATCTGGTCTCTGCAACAATCCAGGTCAGCCAGTTTTTTGTTATTGTTTTGGTACTGGGACTTGAACTCAGGGACATTCTACCTCTGAGCTACACTCCCAGCCTTATTTATTTATTTATTTATTTATTTAGAAACAGTGTCTCACTAAGTTGCTGAAAGTCTCCCTAAGTTTCTAAGGCTAGCCTCAAACTTGTAATCCTCTTGTCTCAGCCTCCCAAATACTGGGATTATAGGGATGGGCCACTGCGCCCAGATCAGGGCCATCCAGTTTTTGTTTTGTTTTGTTTTATTTGTACTAGGGATTGAACTCAGAGACATTCTACCTCCAAGCTACACCCCCAGCCTGATTTTATTTCTTATTTGGAAACAGAGTTTCACTGGGTTGCTGAGAGCCTCCCTAAATTACCAGGGTCAGGGCCATCCAGCTTTAAATAACAGAACTAAGATCCAAATTTAAACTCAAAAACCTATATTTGTTCCCAGCCTCAGCTACTTAGTGAAGCCCTCTGCAACTTTGTGAGACCTTGTTTCAAAATAAAGAATAAAAAATAGGGCTGGGGGTGTAGCTCGGAGGTAGAATGCCCCCGGGTTCAATCCTCAGTACCAGAAAACAAACAAACAAACAAACAAACAAAAATCTATATATTTTCCATTAAAACATGATGTTTGAAACAAAAAAGGTGAGAGTAAAGGTGGTATATTCTGTTTGGTGTGGTATGTGTGGTTATTTTATAGGTTAAGTGTGTGTGTGTGTTGTGGTTCAAGCTACACCCCAATCCCTATTTTATTTTTCATTTTGAAATAGGGTCTTACTAGGATGCTGAGAAGTCTCACTAACTAGCTGAGGATGTCCTTGAACCTGTGATCCTCCTGTCTCAGCCTTCCAAGTACTAGGATTATAGGCATGCACCACCATGCCTGGTTTGAGATTGATGTTTTTTTAAGACACAATTTATTGACTGTGTGCCAGAATACTACAAAGAAAGACAACCTTGTGTAATTTCCTTGTCTTCTTATCTGTCTTTACAGATGTTGTTCATTTTCCAAACTTTAACCACTATCCACCTCACCGATAAGAATCATGTCTGCACTAGAGTTGCATGACCTTAATTCAAATCATGCCCCACCACTCCCTGTGTGTTCTCTCTCTCATCTGTAAAACTGGTAGATAAAACTATAAGCCTTGTAGGCTTTTGTGGAAACACATGACATTTTGCATCTATAAAATTTTTAGAAGAGTGCGTAGCATAGAAAATGTCAGTAGTAATAGTAGTTTCTGTTGTTGTTGATATTATCATCGTGCTACATTGAGAACACTAAGAAAAGATGCACCCCTTCCCTTGAATGTGTTTACTGGGCACCACAATAGTTCCTGGGCACTGGTCTGGCAACAAGCGACCATCAGTGTGAAAGTTCCAAATGCTGTTATTTGGCTCTATATACAACTTGTTTGTTAAGAAATTTTACATTCCACAACTTTGTGAGACCCTGTTTCAAAATAAAGAATACAAAATAGGACTGGGGGTGTAACTCAGAGGTAGAATGCCCCTGAGTTCAATCCCCAGTACCGCAAAAAAAAAAAGAAAGAAAGAAAGAAATTTTACAGCTGGGCATGGTGGCATATGACTGTAATCCCAGAATTTGGGAGGCTGAGACAGGAGGATCACAGGTTTGTGGCCAGCCTCAGCAACTTAATGAGGTCCTCTGCAACTTAGTGAGACCCTGTTTCAAGAATAAAAAATAAAATAGGGTTGGGGTATCTCACAGGTAGAATGCTCCTGGGTTCAATCCCCAGTACCATCAAAACAGAAAGAAAGATAGAGAAAGGCAGGGAGGGAGAGAAGGAGGGAGGGAGGGAGGGAGGGAGGAGAAAGAAGGAAATAAATAAATTAACTAATTAATTAATTTTACAATAGCTGGGCTCGGTAGCACATGTCTGTAATCCAGTACAGGGGAGGTTGAGATAGGAGGATTGCAAGTTCAAAGGAAGCCTTAGCAACATTTCAAGAACCTGTTTCAAAATAAAAAATAAAATAGTGCTGGGGTCCATCTCAGAGGTAAAATGCCCCTGGGTTCCACCTCCGGTACAAAAAAAGAATTCAGAATCATATATATAAATCATGGGACGACCTTTGACACCAACAGCAGTGCTACCCAACAGAAGGTTCCAAGATGATGGAAATGCTCTGTATCTACACTGTCCGGTGGATAGTAGCCACTACCCAGCTGTGGCAGTCGAGCACTTGAAATGTGGCTAGTGTGACGAAGGAACACATTTTCCATTTAATTGTCATTAACTTAAACAGCGTATGGTGGCAGGGCACTATCATATTGCACAAGGCAACTAGTATATGTGCAGTTACTTCAAGATAGAAGAGTCTTTAAGTTCTAAGAGGTGTGCCGCGTCTATAATGATGTGACCTCAAAGGAGTTGCTTGACCTCTCTCAACCTCAGTTTCTTCAACTACAAGATGAATATATAGGATAAATTGTGATAATTCCTTATAACAAAATTATTGTCTTTGGCTGGGTGTAGTGGTACACACCTGTAATCCTAGTACTTGAGAGGCCGAGACAGGAGGGACCGCAGGTTTGAAGCTAGTGTGCAGTAATTTAGTGTAACCCTGTTTCAAAATAAAGAATAAAAAGGGCTGAGCCAAGCATGGTGGTGCATACTTGTAATCCCAGTACTTGGGAGGCTGAGACCAGAAGATGTGTGTTCGAGGTCAGCCTCAGCTACCTAGTGAGGCCCTCTGCAACTTAGTGAGATCCTGTTTCAAAATAAAGAATAAAAAATAGGGCTGGGGGTATACCTTGGAGGTAAAACCTCCCTGGGTTCAATCCCCATGACATAAAAATGTTACTTTGTATAAGAAAATTACTTGTTATTGCATTATTGATTATATACTTCTTGTTAAAATATTCATTGAACCTCACTACCATGGTGAAATGTGTAATTATAATACATTAATAAAAGTGTAAAAAATTTCATTGATGAGGGTCTAGGGGCATAACTCAGCAGTAAAGCATGGCTGGTATAGCTCATTGGTAAAGTACTTACATGAGGCCCCAGGTTTGATACCTGGCTCTGCAAAAAAAAAAAAAAAAAAAAAAAAAATTCCAGAGCAGTAAAGCATACAAAAAACATAGATGAGAGTAACAAAGTGTGGGTCCTAGGAAATAAACCAAACATACTTCTTACAAGTTCTCATAAAGTCTATAATCCAAAATTAAAATCAAGAGCACACTCTCAGTTCTCTCCCCTTTGTGTTCTTTTAGCATTTTATTTATTTATTATTTATTTATTGGTGTTAAGCATATACTCTACCACTGAGCTATACTTCCAATCCCATCTAGTCTTTTGAATGGGCATTTGTCACTCTTAATTATTTATGTTAATTGGGCCTAGTATTCATCTAATTCCCTCATTAGGTTGTGAATTTGTGGGGGGGGGCAACTATTCTGTTTAAAACTGAAATTGAGCTGGGCATATCTGTTACCTAGCTATTTTGGAGGCTGAGGCAAGAGGACTGTAAATTTGAGGCTAACCTGGGCAACTTAGTGAGACCTTGTCTTAAAATGAAATTTAAAGGGCTGAGTACACGGTGTAGCTCAGTGGTAGAGCACTTGCCTAGCTTGTGTGAAGCCCTGGATTTAATCCCAGTATGGGGTGGGGGAGAATTTAGTAAAAAAAAAAAAAAAAAAGAATAGATTGAGTTTTTGTGTCTTACTCAATTATATATTAAGCAGGTCTGAAGAGATAACATCCCTTCTCAAGTACATTCCAAAAAGCACAAAGCTAGCCACATATTCGAAACAAAAGTGCTTTGTTTCATTTTTATTCCTCCTCCTTGCTAAAAAAAACTTTTAAAAATGCAAACAAATTAAGAGACAAATTTCCAACCTCTTTTAACTAGTACTGTACATTTAAATTGGGATAAATCTATTTTGACAGCTTCTTAAAATCAATCCTTCCTTCCTTCCTTCCTTCCTTCCTTCCTTCCTTCCTCCCCTCCCTCCCTTCCTCCCTCTTTCTTTTTTTCTTTCTCTTTCTTTTTTATAGCACTGAGGAGGGAACCCAGGGGCCTTCTACCTCTGGGCTAAAACTCAGACCTATTTTAATTTTTATTTAACTCAGGGGCATTCTACCTCCGAGCCATACCCCCAGCCCTATTTTTTATTATTTATTTTGAAACCGGGTCTCACTAAGTTGTGGAGTGCCTCACTAGGTAGCTGAGGCTGGCCACGAACCTGGATCCTCCGGTCTCAGCCTCCCGAATGCTGGGATTACAAGTGTGCGCCACCACGCCTGGCAGTAATGGAATTCTTAATTTTACCATTTTTAGTAATATACTTTCAGATATGCAGTGTATCTTAGGTTATTATATAAATCATTACTGTAACATGTCAACTAATTTCATAACTATTGAAAAGTATCATAATCACAAGATGAAGTACAATGCTACTTTTCCTTTTTGTGTGTGTGGCACTGGGAATTGAACCTCAGGGCCTTCTGCCTCCAAGCCATACCCCCAGCCCTATTTTTTATTCTTTATTTTGAAACCGGGCCCCACTAAGTTCCGGAGGGCCTCACTAAATAGCTGAGGCTGGCCAAGAACCTGCAATCCTCCTGTCTCAGCCTTCCAACTACTGGGATTACAAGCATTTGCCCCAGGCCCAGCTTAGTTTTCTTTTATAACAAGGAGCTCCATGTTACTACTGGAAATCTTTACTTTCTTCCTTGAAATGCCAGAAATTCCTCTGTAAAATAAACACATCTTGTCAAGACTCTCTGGAACTAGTATAATTACCAGAGGCAATGCCTGTATAAGATCAAAGAAGCAAAACAATAATATAGGCAACGTGTGACCTCCACTATGTCACCAGAGACCAATTTTTCAACAGGAAGAAGAGTCAATAATCCAGAACAGAAAACATTAAATAAAGAGAAATGCTTCCAAAGTGTGGTTCATCACATCCATCAAGCCGGACACAGAGAGAGTTCAGAGTCTCTGTGGTCTCAGAGACCCAACTTCAGGGGATTTATCACAATAGTCATTAAAATCTGCATAAAACACCAGAGGCAAAATCTAATTTCCCAAATGCAGAGTCGAATTTCAAAAGATAGTACTACAGTAATTGTCTCAATGTCAACGGATACATTGAAAAGTGTAGTGGAAAAGTCACAGATGACTGGATAGTTTTCACAATACCCTCATCTAATTGCCAAACTTCTCTTGTTTAACTAGTCCTATTTAATTTTCCTACGAATGTTTGGAAAGTGGGTGATGAACATTAATCAGATAAACATTAATTAGTAAAAACAGAGTAACAACTTCTAGATGACTAAGAATTATAAGCATGCAAAGAGGGGTGAAGAATCTCTCACAGTAAGGATGGTAAAATATATATACATTTAAAATGGACTTTTAAAAACTATGGAAAATCAATTGTGCTGCAGAATCAGGAAAATTCGATCAATTTTTCTTAGCTACTACCACCAAACAGCTGTCTTCTTTCAAATCAGATGAGAGTTTGGGGCTGAATTATGAAACTTGTGAAATACACATTCTGCTGTAATTCAGAGAGCATGGAATGAGGGAGATGTAGCTTAACAGAAGAAGCGCTGGAGATTCACAGCAACTGTGAACGCTCGGTTCTTCACGCGCTTGTGGTCCCTGCCTCCTCCATCCTCCCAGTCAGTGGCCTGACTGTCCACCTTCTTATCTTATTAACATTGCTAATTGTATTTGTCGCTTTTGCAGCAATTGCAAGGCTACTTACACAGCTGTGGGCTTTCTCTAGGCAATTATCAGTCGCTACACTGAGGTTTCTAAATTAGTTGTCGAAAGGTGCTTTAACCTTGAGAAAGAGAGCACACGGCAAGCTAAGCCTTACACTTACATGTACGGACCTTAGCAGGCATAATTTTTTCTTTCTTTTTTTTTCGGTACTGG
This sequence comes from Graphiurus murinus, assembly GCA_004027655.1. Classification (NCBI taxonomy): domain Eukaryota; kingdom Metazoa; phylum Chordata; class Mammalia; order Rodentia; family Gliridae; genus Graphiurus; species Graphiurus murinus. Next base: position 53,984 of record PVLC010005964.1, read on the forward strand.
GGATTGAACCCAGGGGGCATTCTACCTCCGAGCTATATCCCTAGTCTTTTTTTTTTCAGTACTGGGAATTGAACTCAGGGGCATTCTATCTCTGAACTACATCCCCAGCCCTATTTTTTGTTCTTTATTTTGAAACAGGGGCTCGCTAAGTTGCGAAGGGCCTCACTAAGTAGCTGAGGCTGGCCTCGAACCCGGATCCTCCAGTCTTAGCCTCCCAAGTACTGGGATTACAAGCGTGCACTACCACATCTGGCTGTAATTATTATTTTTAATTTTTAATTTTAATTAATTTATTTATTTTTAGTTACTGGGGATTGAACCCAAGAGCATTCTATCTCCGAGCTACATCCCCAGTCCTATTATTTTTTATTTTGAAACAGGATCTCACTAAGTTGTGGAGTGCCTCACTAAGTAGCTGAGGTTGGCTGCGAACCCAGATTCTCTGGTCTCAGCCTCCCAAGTACTGGGATTACAAGCATGCTCCACCATGCCCGGCTTTGGCTGTAATTATTTTAAAGGGATTGAAAAAATCACATACATATATTAAAGAAATATATTAATTACAATTACAATACTAATTTACAAATTAATAAGTGTTTAACAAAGCCTATTATAATAAGACTCATCATCTTTTTTCCTTACTATATACATTATCAAAAATGTTTTTTCCATCTCTATGTCCATGCATATAATGTAGAAATTGTAGAAATTGAAATATCAAAAATGCTGCCAAATTCCCCGATCCATTGCCTTTCACTCCTGATCTGCAGGTGGCTAACGCCTTTCAAAGGTGTCCTAGTCACAAAAGTGGTCTCCTGAGGTACCGGGCTGTGGTAGCGCTTTCCTGACAGGCAGACCCCTCCCTTCCCCATTTCATTTCAAAGAGAGAATTCCTTACTCTATTGCTTCTCCCCACCATGCTGGGGCGCAACCCAGGGCCTCCCTATGCTGGGCACTGGCTCTGCCACTGGGCCACCCCCAGGCCTGTGTTGCCCCCCCTCTTCTCTATCTTGACTCTGACATTGGGTTCTTCTTGATGCTACAAGATGTATGAGAAGCACAAGAGTTAGGAGCAGTCATCAAGTGATACTCACTTTTATCACCTATCAACAACTAAATTAAAAGATCTGTAAGCCGGGGTGGGGGAGGGGTTCAGTGGTAGAATACTTGCCTAAGCATGCATGAGGCCCTGGGTCTGATCCCCAGCAACACACACACACACACACACACACACACACACACACACACACCACAATTATATATGCATAAAATATATTTATTTGGGGTACTGGGGACCAAAACCAGGGGCATTCTACCTCTGAGCTACACCCCTACCTCCCCAGCCCTTTTTACTTTTATTTTCAAACAGGGTCTCACTAAGTTGCTAAGGCTTACCTTGAACCTCTTGTCTCAGCCTCCCAAGTACTGGGATTCCAGGCAGGTACCACTGTGCCCAGCATATATATATGGATTTTATAAGCCAGAAGCATTACACTTGAAGTGCCATTTATTCCCTTTATAAGTTAAGATAAATCCAAAGATAACTTTTTAGAGTTAATAAGATCTGATATTTTAAAATATTTAATAATTTCGATGGGTGGGTAAGGCTTAAAGTATGTAGAATTATTTTTAAATTAATGCAGGCTCATTTCTTACTCCTACCCCCCACTTTCTGCTCCCCCCGGAAAGAAAAAGGTGACATTTCAACAGTACAAAACTCTTCACTGAGACAGAAACATTAAAATGATAAACATTTTGGAATGTAAAGTATGCTTCAAACCCTCACTGTTCTTTTAGACCTATATTGACTCTTATAGTCGTTGCCAACATTTGGTAAGGATTATCCTTCCATTAGACAAAAACGAGCATTCCTTAGATAAATCGAGAGTTTTTGCCATGAGACTCATAAAACCTTTTCACAACACAGATTTTCAAGAGAATCCTTTAAGGTTTTAGGAGGCTGCTCCTTTTACTAAGTAACAAAATACACCCCATGGTGTCTCGCTGACCCCACTCAGCTGTCCTTTGACCTCGTCAATTGTTGGAGCCTAACTCCAGGGCCCACAGAATTTGCCTCCCATATCAAAAAGGCTAATGTTGCTTCCTCCTGGCACCTGGTGAGACAAAGTGCAGCCCCTTTCTCCCTTTCTTCTGCCTCCTCCTCACCCTCCCGACCATTTTCCAGATGTTCCAGGCCCAAATGCTAAGCCAATACTGGGTTTCAAGATCTGCCTGGTCCCCATGAAGGAACAAACAGGGACCAGGCTGAAGTGGCAATGGCCCTCTTGTTCTTTTTCGCCTCAAAAGGATACAACAGGTCATAAAAGAGGAAAAAGATCTTTGGCCTCCCTTGGAAATGCCAGGCTATTTAAGCACATTGTAACTTCCAAATGGGGAGAGTCAGTCTTGGATTATGTCCCTTCTGAGAGTCAAGAGTTACCTAAAACAGTGGCCCTAAATCCTCAGTCCCAAGCAAGCTTTAGATTTTCTTTGACATAGAAAGAAAAAAAAGCAGCATCTCTTCCACGCTCCCCCGGCCCCAAATTTAAAAGCCTAGAATAGTAAACTCTTACAGAATCTCTATAACTCACATTTCAGGACAGTATTGAGACAAATTTCAAGTATATGTAGTCACTAGATATAGCTGCAGTTTTGCTGCAGAAGCCAAGAATTGGAAATTTCTCTTACTAGGCAATTTGAAAAATAAAATCACAATCAACAAAGGGGAATAAAAAACCAAATTCTTATTTTCCTAATTTAGGTATACAGGCAATATGGAGGTTGTCATAGGGGGGGAAACCCCCTTACTGCTCAGTAAGTTTTGTTGGGAGAATAGACAGGATGGGGAGGAAAAGGGCAGAGGAGGGCGAGGGGAGGAGGAAAGAGAGGAGTTCATAGAAATATCTGCTTAACCAGTTTAAAGACCAAACAGCATAGCAGCTTTATTTAAATTCTAAATATAACTTCCTGAAACAAATTTGATACTGAAAAATTGGGGAGAGGGACATATATAATTGTTCAATACCTTGGTTTGTTTATTAACATTTTTGAATCATGTTCATGATTAAGTTGGGTCGTCAGTACTTCCACAGAGTCTGTTGTCTAGATTAGAACTTGCTTAAGGCTTTTTTGCACCTGCAAAAACATAAAATAATACAAGAAAACATGACTAAACTTCCAAATGCATTATAGTCTATAACACAGTACTCTATGATTCTACAAAAATCACAATTAGACATAAATTTTCAAAGTTTTATAAAACTCCATACACAATGTAACTGGCAAATATACAGATATTACTTCTTCCTAAACACTCCCCAAATAACACTCCTGATTATTACACTCAGAAATAATTCCTGCTTTTCTCTAGATTTTCCCCCCACTAAATGCAAGATGAATAAATGTATATTTTTGACAGGCATTACCATAAAAAGCTCACAGAATATTTTTTACTTTTAGGGCTAAAATTAGTATAAGGTAATTTTCTTATTCAAAGGAGTTTGACAGTTTTATAATTCCTAACATCTAGCCAAAATTAACCTAGTGGGAGAATTGTCAAAAATGTGAAACATAACTAATATTAATAGAAATTATTTTTTTTTTTTGAAAATAATGCTTTGGTAATTTCCAAGAAAAAAGACTGCAAGAAAAAAAAAGAACTACTGTTTCCTACCCTTTTGACTGGTGTGTTCCTGGAATATTAAATTAATTATAATTACATACAGTTGGTTGAAAATTATAGTGTGTCTATTACTCTCTCCACTAAGTAGATTATGATCAATATAAGCTATTACATGGAAAATTAGGAAATATAATTGTAAAGAATGAAGTGAAATATAAACTATTTGTCATTGATTTCTATACATAATTTAGAAGTATTCTAATCCTTTGTTACTGTGTCTAAAAAGAAAACAAAAGGATTTTTAAGAAGATACTAATTCAATATTTATATTTATATTTATAGCACTAAAATATTTCAAGTAATATTAACTTATGTTTCTAATTCCAGTTTTTATCTTACTCTCCTTTTATGCCAACTTGAAGGAGAAAACCAGTTAAGATTTTGGAATCAAAGTCTTTATCTTACCTCTCTTACTGTCAGAAGAATGTCTTCAGGCAAAAAAATGGTAAAAAAAAAATGCAGTACCTAGATTTTCAAAGTCACTTATTTCCCACCCACCCACACAGAAATAGACATCATTTCTGAGCCTGGAGCCCTTGCTCTTCCATCCAAACCCAAGATGACCCCATATGGTCAACAAGGTCAAACTGCATTACTGCCAATGAAAGCTATATGGCTCCACAAGGACCTTAATGATTATTAAAAAAAAAAAAAAAAAGTTGGTAATCCAATTCCAATAGCTTTGGAGTCTAAAATTGCTAATTTTCGGCCACGTGCTGCACACTTCACCTGCTAGTAATGACATTTTTGTATTTTCTTCTAATTACACTCAAAGCTAAGACCTTTGGCCCTGGGCCACAGACCCCTATTCAGGCTGCACACATTCTCTTAAACGACCTGATCCTTTGTCGTCTCTCTTACTCTTTCATCTATTATTTCCACTCAGAGAGAAGGAAGATACTTTACCATTTGTATAGCTTACAGCTTCTAATCATCTTAATTTCTTTACTTTTCAACCTACACTCTTTTTCATAGACAAATGCCAAAAGTTTGACAAAATCATTTTTTCTCCAAATACATCACTCTCCTTTCTCTTTTCTTACTCCCCAGCCAACCTTTCCTGTTCCTTGTCATACACGAGAGGATTTTGTCTGCCAGGTTTTACAAATTTTGACCTTCACCAATAAAATGAATACAATACCAACCTCCAGCTTGTTTGGACAGACCCATAACCATTATATTTCCTTCTCTGACCAAGAGTACATTAAATGAAATTAGAGGTTACTTAACTTAAAATCTATCCCCAGCCTCCTTTAAGCAATAAGTATAGAATTTTCAGGATTTCCCTACTAAAATGCCAAAAAGCATTGAGAAAATAGTAATGATACTTGGTATGTGGCCCAAACTTTTCAAATGTTTTCATATCACAATTGTTCCATTGTTTGCAAAACAGAAAGAGAAAATAAATAGAAAACCTAAAAGTTCCATTTTGATCTCATTCCTGAAACATTTAAAAAGTCTACTGACTCTATAAATGGCAAAATCCTCATACAAAACATTCCCGATCATTACTGTTATTTCCCAATGCTTCACCCAGACGTATTTTTTAAAAGTCCAAACACGTTTTGCAAATCTGAAGCACAGAATAATTTACCATGCTGCAGATGTCCTCCTCAGAGCCCACTAGCACCAAAAGATTCGGATCCCCAAGATGTATATAAGACGACATCTCAGCTCAGCTCACTCTTGATTTCTAACAGTGTTTCCTTGTTGTCTGTCCCCTCTGCAGACCCCGAAAGCCCTTGTCTTTTCTTATTTTCACCATTTGCTTCAACCAGCAGCTCACTGGAGACCCATCCATCTTGTAATGCCTAAAGTGACAGATGCTCTCAGGAAGGACCACACTGCTGAGTGAACAAAAGATAACATCACCTCCAGGAACTCCCAGAGAAATACAACTGCAGCCTGAAGACAGGCTGACTTGACAGACGCTGAACCATAAACCTCTTCTAAGCGAAAAAGGAAAACAATTGCCGCACACACAAAAAAAATCTGACACAACCAAAGGCAGAAAAGAGTGATCATTTGTGGATTGCCTCTTCCCTCTGTAACTCACTTTCCACCCCCCCACCCCAAAGCTTTTATATTGGGGCAATTCACTTGAAAGAGGCAAGAGCAGTTCTTGGGAAAAGAAGTCTTTCTCCAGTATCTCTTTTTATTTAACCATATCTAAAGTGAGATTCAGTTGCATGAGCATTTCAGGAAATCTGAGGCTTCGATTCAGTGTCCTTAAGCCTGTTTGCATAAAGCAATATCTGGACTCAGAAATGCTGACTCAGTTCTGCTGCCATGAAAGACACATGCATGCTCTGCAAATTAAAAAGACATTAGAAACTAGAAGCAACATGTGACACGAAGTCAACAATCTGTGTAGATCATAAAAAAAAAAAAAAAAAGCTCACCATTCATTCACTAGACAACCTCCAACTTGGGCTAAAAAGACAGTTAACAAGAGGATTCTGGGAAGGGCTGCAGATCTCTCTTCTAACAAAGGAGAGGTCATATGAACATCTCCCAGCAACAAACTAATGGCAGGGAAGCTGGAGATGGCGGGGACTCTGCCCCATGCCATTGAGGGTTTGGGGTTTTGTTGCTGCTGTTTTTTAAAGAATCTTATTTAAAACCATCAGACAGCAATAAGAGATAAATAGTCCTCGAATACTTAGATACCAAGAAGGGAAAATTCTGAAGAACACAAAAGCAAAAACCAACCTAGAGGTTAATTAAGAACATTGTGTGATCAATGTCAATTATGGAGATTAACAACCCGTTTTTATAATAGACATCAAGTGACACAAGAAAACCTCTGTTGCAGGGAAATACATTATCATTCTCAAAAAGGGCACACGAAGCAAAGAGGTATTCATTGAAAGAACCAAAATGCTCAAGAAGAGTTCCACCAACAGTGTTTCTAAGAAGAAATGTGAGCATTTACAATGGCATTTGCTTAGTAAAGATAATTTAATTTGTCCTTAAAATGTTTGCACACAAAGCTTTTAAGTTATTTTTCTTTGGAATCACTAATGTCTCCTCTCATCTTTATTTTCCAAAAATAAGTTACATTTAAAAGATATTTTTTATCTACTGTGTTTGAATTATTTGGGTGGTGAAAGAAATTCAACAACATATCCCTTAAACATTTTTATGTCTTCTTTATTCAATCAACATATCCCTTATTTAAACATTTTTATGTCTTCTTTATTCAATCAACATATCCCTTATTTAAACATTTTTATGTCTTCTTTATTTCCTGAAATGCTTCAGTGTATCTCTAGAAATAACACAGCACAATTTTCACAATCTCAGAATTTTCTCTCTCTCTTTTTAAGGCTAACAAAATAGAATGCATACAAAATAATTAAATGGATACATGCAATTATATGACACAATGGGAAAAGATTAGATTATAGAATGCTTATCATTTTGTAAAAGACTTGTTCTAATATGGACTTGATCTTTAACTAGATTTTGTTTAGCACACGTGACTGGTCAAGTAATCTCACCAAAACTACTGACCCCAAAGTAGCACATGGTTCAACATTCTCAAACTTTGGCATTAATACCAAGAGAGAGACATCACCTCAAAACAATAGCTCTATCACAGAAGGAGAGGGGGGGGGGAGGGAGAGAGGCAATTAAATTACCTATTTTAAAACACAATAGGATCAATATTCATGCAGGACAAGTACACCCCTGTGGAAAGTTCTTATTGCTTGACTGATCAAAAACAAAACCAAACTTTTCTTTTTTAAGGGTCTTTTCCAGATCACAGTCAGTGCCAAAAATCCACACAGGAAAAAAAAAATCCATCAAAATGAAACTCTAAAAGGGTTTCCCCTTCACCATCCTATTTGCACTTCAAAAACCTGCTAGTCCTTCAGTTAAACCCCAGGGCTGAACGATTTCAATAATAAGAGAGGTGGCCAGCAGTGATTTATCTCCCGTTTGGCTTCTGGACAGAGCTGTAATGTCTAGGAAGCTTCCCTTCCCTGACTCCAACCCTCCCCCAAGTCTCCACCCTTGGTTGTGCAGCCAGGGATCTGCGATACCTTTCTAACAACTGGTGAGCCCCTTCCAATCAGATGCAATTACAGTCTGTAGCCTCAAGACGTGGGCACATTTTCTTGGCAAGGATTTCCTTACGTAGAATGTGGCTGAATAATCAGATAATTCTACATGCCACGCTAGACTGCAGGTTTTCTTTGTCCTCAGTTGAGGCAGAAAAGAAACTTCTGAACTGTAGCCCCTCTCTTCTCACCTATGTTAATTGTTATCAGAACTTCCTGAACGTCTCCCAGTTTATACCTTGATATCCTTGGTTTGGACCATAGCAGTCAACCTCCTGTAGTGTGGTATTCACCTAAATTAAAATCCATGCCTTGCAAAATATTTTAACAAATCCAAAAGAGTAAAGACTTCACAGGTCACAGATTCCTGGGTCAAAAAGACCTAAAATCAGGTATCAGACCATTATAATTCAACTGATTTGTTATCAAATATGTGCTGTAACTGTCATCATGCACATAACTTTCTTCTAATAAACACTGAATGATGTTAATAGTTATTTAAGTTAGATGCCCCAAATTATCAAATGTAAAATAAAATAGTTATTTCTCAAAGGTCGAGGATGTTTTATTACTAGGTATGACTTGACTATTTCTTTTTTTTAATTAATTAATTAATTTTTTTTAGCATAGATTTTTATACATTTCTTGGGTACAACAGGGTTAATCACACATTTTTGTTGGGTACAAGCTAGTACAGGTAAAGACATCCATGCACATATTTCTCATTAACCCTTCCCCAATTCCCACCCACCCTCCCCCTATCTCCTGGTTGACTTGACTATTTCATCATTGCATTCACTTGCTTCTTAGAGGAGAAAAGGCATATGCATTCCTTTCCCTACCTGTTCATCTTTTGCTTAACTAAAGTAGGAGTTCATTTTTAAAATTTATTCTGATAAATTCCATCTGAATACCATATTAACAATTTGTACCAAATGATTTCTATAGTGATTACAATTTTTTTTTTCCGATACTGGGGATGGAATTCAGGAGCATTCTACCTCTGAGCTACACCCCCAGCCCTATTTTTTATTATTTATTTTGAAATAGGGTCTCACTAAGTTGCAGAGGGCCTCAATAAGTAGCTGAGGCTGGTTGTGAACCCGGATCCTCCAGTCTCAGCCTCCCAAGTACTGGGATTACAAGCGTGTGCCACCTAGCCAGGCTTAGTGATTATAATTTTACAAGTGAAAAATCTTCAAGCTATTTCACTATCTTCATAAATGTAGAGACTCCAAAAATACATGTATTTCATTTAAACCTAATTATCAGTTAACAAAATCTTACAAGTAATAAAAATAAGTGTACGGCTAATAGTTAAAACTATAAGACATATAGAGCTGGATGTGGTGGCACACTCCTATAATCCTAGTACTTGGGGGACTGAGAAAGGAGGATTACTGGTTTGAAGCCAGCCTCAGCAACTTAGATAGACCCTCAGCAATCTAATGAGACCCTATTTCAAAATAAAAAAAAAATAAAAAGTGCTGGGGGTATAACTCAGAGACAGAACACTCCTGGGTTCATTCCCCAGCACTCTTCCAAAATTTTATACATACACACATACATATACAAATACACAGACACACAAATTATATATACATATATACATATATGTATCAAGTATAAATTTTTAGAACACCCCGGGTTCATTCCCCAGCACCCACCAAAATTATATATATACACATGCAAATGTATCAAGTATACATTTTTGTTAATTGACAGTAAAGAATTATTTGTTTTGGGAGTCATTTATCAATAAAAGTTACATTTATTTAAAAATTTACCACAAACATCCTTATACTTCATGAACAAAGATTTTTCATTTTCAGAGCCTCAAATACAAGTTCTAAAACATCCAACCCTCTTAGCAAATGTTTTTGTTGCATGCTACCAGATCAGTGAATTTCAGATTTATATTTGAGATGATATAAAATCCAAACTGTATATATTAAACCAAGAAAAATAAGCAAATGAAAACCTAAGGGGCATGAATTTTTCTATCACTGAAGCAAACTTTGGCATTAATAACAATACTCAGGAAAACAAATTTCTTAACCTACTGCAAGACATTAAAAAAAAAAAAAAGCTTTCCTCAGAGAATCGACAAAAGTAATTGATCCACCACAGAGGAAATATTCAATCTTCATTAAATATTTATCTGTGCAATAGATTGGTACTGCTATTTAGACCTCAAAGAAGAAATCGTTCCTGTCTGGGAAGAATCATGTCTTGGCAGAACTGGAGATGAGGCAGTCCTCAAGTCATGATGCTATGCTTCAAAACAAGAATGTGAAAAACGAGTTGTGCTATAAAATGTACGTCACTACTCTGAAACCTGATACCAAAGAAATTCATACTTACTAACTTTAACAAGATTCAAATGGCTATGCAATTTGGTTTCCTGCTAATGTAACACACTAAAATTTTCATATTAGCTGGGTGTGGTGGTACATGCTTGTAACCCCAGTACTTTGGCAGCTGAAGGTTCAAGAACAGCCTCAGCAAATGGTGAGACTTTCATCAACCTAACAAGACCCTGTTTCAAAAGAAAAATAAAACAGGACTGGGGATGTAGCTCGGAGGTAGAATGCCCCTGGGTTCAATCCCTAGTTAAAAAATATATATGTGTGTGTGTGTGTGTGTGTGTGTGTGTGTGTGTGTGTGTGTGTGTTTCTGGAATATAAACAATCTGGTAGTCTCTGCAGATGACATGAGCTTATATATGGGAAACCCTAAGACTCCATCAAAAACTGTTAGAATAAATTCAATGAAATTGATAAAAAGGATACAAAATAAACACAAAAAAATAGCATTTCTACACACTAGCAATAAACTATCAGAAAGAACTAAAAAATCCCATTTACAATAGCAACAAAGTAAAATACTTAGGAATACATTTAGCCAAGGAAGTGAAAGATCTGTACACTGAAAACTATAAAACACTGATGAATGATATGGACACAGATAAATAGACATCCTGTATCATGGATTGGAACAACTAACATTACTAAATTGCTCATATTACTCAAAGTAATTTATAGATTCCATATGTCACTATCAAAATTCCAATAACATTCTTTGCACAAATAGAAAAAAAAATCCTAAAATGTATATGATGCCACAGAAGACTCTGAGTAGCCACAACAATTATGAGCAAAAAGCAACAACAAAAAAGGCTGGAGGCATTACACTACCTGACTTCAAAACTGACTACGGTGCTCGGCATGGTGGCACACGCTTGTAATCCCAGTACTGGGGAGGCTGAGACTGGAGAATCCAGGTTCATGGCCAGCCTCCGCTACTTAGTGAGGCTCTCTGCAACTTAGTGAGACCCTGTTTCAAAATAAATAATAAAAAAAAAATAGGGCTGGGGTATAGCTCAGAGGTAGAATGCCCCTGGATTCCATCCCCAGTACTGAGGAAAAAAAAAAAAAAAAAAAAAAGCTGTAGTGATGAAACAGCATGGTCCTGCCACAAAAGCAAACTGTCAAAAGAGACCAATGGAACAGAAGGCACAGCTCAGAGCAAACCGTGCACTTATATCCACGGATTCACAACAGAGACACACAGTGGGGAGAGGGCAGTGTCTTCAACAAGTGGTGTTTGGAAAACTGTATATCCACATGCAGAAGAATAAAATTAAGCCCTGTCTCATACCTGTATAAAAATCAACAAGCCACGACGCACGCCTGTAATTCCAATACTTGAGAGGCTGAGACAGGAGGATCGCAGGTTCATGGGCAGCCTCAGCTACTTAGTGAGACCATGTTTCCAAATAAAAATAAAATAGGTTTGGGGGTGTAGCCCGGAGATAGAAGGCCCCTGGGTTCCATCCTCAGTACCACAAAAATAAAATAAAATAAAATAAAGAGGAAGGCAGGGAGGCAGGCAGTCAGACAGGCAGGCTAGGGGTATAGCTCAGAGGTAAAATGCCCCTGTGTTCAATCCTCAGTAACACACACACACACACACACACACACACACACACACACACTTAAGACCCAAAATATATAGGGAACTCAAATAATAGCAAGAAAACAAATAGCCTGACTTTAAAAAAAAATAGACAACCTTAATAGACATTTCTCAAAAGAAGACATACAAATGGTCAACCGGGCGTGGTGGCACATGCTTGTAATCCCAGCATTCAGGAGGCTGAGACCGGAGGATCCGGGTTCACGGCCAGCCTCAGCTACCTAGTGAGGCACTCCGCAACTTAGTGAGACTCGGTTTCAAAATAAAGAATAAAAAATAGGGCTGGGGGTGTAGCTCGAAGGTAGAATGCCCCTGAGTTCAATCCCCAGTACCGCAAAAAACAAAACAAAACAAACAAACAAACAACAACAACAAAAACAAATGGTCAACAGGTATGTTGCACATGCCTGTAATCTCAGTATCTGGGCGGCCAAGGCAAGAGGACTGCAGGTTTGAAGTCAGCCTCAACTACTTAGTAGGACCCTATTTGAAAATAAATAACAAGCAGGACTGGGGTGTAGCTTTAAGGTAGAATTTCCCCTCATTCAAATCCCCAGTAGCCCCCCAAAAAGGTGATAATAGCTAATAATAATGTACTATATATTTGTATATTGCTAAGAGTAGGTGTGTGTGTGTGTGTGTGTGTGTGTGTGTTGCTGTGGGTGGAATCCGAGGTCTTGTGCAGGCTGGACAAGTGTTCTATCACTGAGATATATCCTTAGCCCCTGAGAGCAGACTTTAAGGGTTCTAATCACAAAGCAATTATAAGTGAGATAACAGATAGATTAATCTGTTTGATTTAGCTGTTCTACAATGTACAATTATTTCAAAACACCATATTGTACATTGAAAGAATAAACTAAACAAGAACACTATGGTGGCATGGAGGCAGGAAAGCAATCCCATTCACAACAACAACCAGAAAAATACCTGGGGATTATCTTCATGACAGATACAGGATAACATTTTTTTGTGTGGCACTGACCCAGTGTGGGGATTGAACCCAGGGGCATTCTATCTCTGAGCTATACGCCCAGCCCTATTTTTATTTTTTAGTTTGAAACAGGGTCTCACTAAGTTGCTGAGGCTGGCCGCAAACCTGTGAGCCTCCTGTCTCAGCCTCCCAAGTACTGGGATTACAAGCATTTGCCACCAGGCCCAGGGTGTAGTTCAGAGGTAGAGAGCCTCTAGGTTCACTCCCCAGTGCCATAAATATATATATAAATATATATAAATAAATATATATATATAAATATAATGGTAATATAAAGGGATAACAATGTAAATTCCAACAGTGTGATATAACTCACATTATAGTGGGTGAAGTGATTATAGCATTATTTCTTCCCTTATGTATGTTTTATTTTCCAATTTTCTACAATGAACATGTGTCTCTAAAAATTTGAGCACATTGCAAACTTAAGCCCTGTATCTTTTATTATTACTATCCTTATTAACTTTGCACATTTGATGTTGCAAGACATTGACTATTTCAGTTGATGGAACCCTGTTTCAAAAAAAGGTCTGAGGATGTGGCTCAAAGGTAGAATGCCCTGAGTTTAATCCCCAGTAGCACCAAAAAAAGAAAAAAAGAAAAGAAAAGAAAGAAAAAGAAATGTCACACAGAACCTATAAATACGTACAATTACTATGCATCGATTAAAAACAAAAAAATACTTTTAAAATATGATGAATTAGGTAAGAAAAACATCATTCTAAAAGAGCAAGAATAAAATTCTAGAGCCAGGTGTGGTGGTGCACACTTGTAATCCCTGTACTTGGGAGGCTGAGACAGGAGGATTGAAAGTTTGCAGCCAGCTTCAGCTACTTAGTGAGACCCTCAGCAATTTAGTGAGATTCTGTTTCCAGGTAATAATACAATAGGGCTTGGGGTGCAGCTCAGAGGTAGAATACCTATGGGTTCAATCCCCAGTGTCACACACACACGATATTTAGAAGTAGAAAAGATAGTAAGAAGTGTTCCTTTCAACACTTGTCCCACGGTATCCCCTCACAGGAAACCACTTTTATTGTTTTTGGTTTTTTGGTTGTTTCTGTTTTTTTGTTTTGTGTGTGTGTGTGTGTGTGTGTGTGTGTGTGTGTGTGTGTGTGTTACTGGGGATTGAACCCAGGGGCATTCTACCTCCGAGCTACACCCCCAGCCCTATTTTTTATTCTTTATTTTGAAACAGGGTCTCACTAAGTTGTGGAGTGCCTCACTAAGAAGCTGAGGCTGGCCTTGAACCTTCGATCCTCCTGTCTCAGCCTCCCAAGTACTGAGATTACAAGCGTGCACCACGACACCTGGCTCTTTTATTGTTTTATTTTTAAATATGTCCCATAGACTTGGCACAGTGGTGCACTCCTATAATCCCAGTACTTAGGAAGCTGAGATAGGAGGATGGCAGGTTCTAGGCTAGCAGCAAGGTAAATTAGTGAGACCCTGTTTCAAAATAAAAAGCAAAATAGGGCTGGGGGTGTCACTCAGAGGTAGAGCACCCCTGCATCAATCCACAGTATTACACATACTCAAAAAAAAATTAAAAAAGGAAATTCTTAAACTTTGTCAGTTTATTGATTATTTTGTGAATCAAACAAAATACATATCTCTGTCCTACCCATTCTCTCTTTCTATAAGAAAAGAGGAAGAAACAGAGGACTCCCCCCCCCACCCCAACAGCAGAGGAGAAGCAGAATGGACAAGGAGGGGTTCAACGCGGCCAGCAGGAGGCAGCCACTGCACTCTCAGCCCTCTCCCCACTCTAGGAAGGCCGTGCCTCTGCTCAGTCCTCTTCTGAAAAGCGTGGGATCCAATCAGTCGTTTCTTACTATCTTTGCTAGTGACTGCACCAACATGATCAGCTATAAACTATGTTCTGAGTTGCTGCTCCCAAATTTGAAAGTCAACAGAACATCTGTGTTCTGCTACCCCTCTGTCTCCATATGTGAACTCCACAAGTCCAGAATGAATATGTCCAAAGCAAAGCCATTCAGATTCCCTGGTCTTATGATTTCACTCATTTATTCACCTAGAAACTACTGTGGATGGTACAATGAAAGATGATAAAGGCCGTCCCTGATCCCAATGAGATCTCAATCTAGAGGTGGAAACAGCCAGAGTGAGTGTTCACGGCAAGTAAGGACACAGTGCTACAACAGTGCAGAGACTATAGCAACTGTGGAGAAAGAGAGACAACAGAGTTGGTGGTATTGTGGATGACTTCAAAGGACAGAGTAGGATTTCATCAAACAGAATCAGGAGCACCTCAAAGGTCAACAGAACAACTGCCAAAGGCTTATTTCAGAAATACTGTCCAGGTGTCGTGGCTCGTGCCTGTAATTCCAGTACTTGGGAGGCTGAGACACAGGGATCACAGGTTCAAGGACAGCCTCAGCAATGTTGTGAGACCCTCAGCAACCTAGTGAGACCCTATCTCAAAATAAAAAATAAAATAGGGCTACAGTGTAGCTCAGAGGTAGAATACCTTCAGGTTCAATCTGCAGCAACACACACACACACACACACACACACACACACACACACACACACACACACTTGGCTGCATGTTGAGTTAATTCTCGAGTGGGTGAGGGAACAGAATGGCAAGAGAAGAAAATAAAAAAGTGAGCTGAGATTGGTCTTGAAAGCACCCTGTATCCCAAATTAAGAGTTAGAATTTAATCCTAGCAGGAGAAAACCAATGAAAGTCTTCAATAGCAAAATTTACATAAGAAGTTGTTTTTTTGTTTTTGTTTTTGAATAGAAGGTAACAGCCAGCAAGGTGGCACATGCCTGTAATCCCAGTGCTTGAGAGGTAGAGACAGGAGGAAGGCAGGTTCAGCCTCAGCAACTTAGCAAGCCTCTGGTTCAAGATAAAAAATAAAAAGGGCTGGGGGTGTGGCTTGGAGGTACAATGCACCTACTATTAGAGAGTCTAGAAAGGAAGAGGAAACCCCAGTCAGCAGATGGAGAAAGACCAGTAAGTACGAGAAGTAGGAAGGGAACCAGGGGCAGATGACACCACAAGCCAAGGGGTAAGAGGGTTTGATGCATGCAGGAGGTGGTAGGCAGTTTTGACAGGTAAAAGAACCAGGAATGAAAACGTGCTGCAGCGTGTGACAGTGGCACACACCTGTAATCCAGTACTTGGGAGGCTGAGACAGGAGAATTGCAGGTTCAAGGCCAGTCTCAGCAACTTAGCACAGCTCTCAACAACTTAGCGAGACTCTGTTTCAAAATAAAAATAAAATAAAAAAGAAGTGTGGTGAACTAGGGTGGAAATGGGTTGCTTGTTGTAGGAATGGTAAAATGGCAGGAAGGAATATTTGAAGGAGAGCTGCTTGCAGGATGTGGTTCTTCCTTCAAAGAAAGGGGTGATGATACAGAAGAGAGGAGATGATGGACGGGATGGCTCGAGGGGTGGAGGCGTGGGAAGGGAACAGGAAAGGGAGCTGCACTGATGGCGGAGCCGCCAGACCCGAGCCCTGATGCTCTGCCCACCTTGGACTACCACCTCCTAGCTATAGGAGGGAAAGAAAGAAACTTCCAACTTGTTATGTGTTTCCTGCCATTTGCAAGCTAATGTAATTAATACAGCGAGAAGGGTGTTAGAAGAATAAGCAAAAAACTCTTAAAAGCATGAAGACATGAAATAGCACTCTGGTCTGAAGATGACACCGTAACCAATGTGGCATCACTCTGAGGCCCCTCCATGTGCGGCGGTGCTGTAGGAAGGAAGATGGCCAGTACGCCCAGCCAGGAGCTGGGACTCGACCCTGCAGAGCACGGGAGCCACAAAGGAGCCGGAAGCAAAGGAGAGCATGCCCCCATTTCAGCTTCGAATAGACTCCTTCAGCGGCTGCCTGGAAGACAGGAAGAGGCAGACGGGATGCAGGGACAGTGTTCAGAATCACTGGCCATACAACAGTCCTGGTGAGTCATCGTGTATGGGTAGCGTGTATGGGTGCAGTTATGGTGGGGACCAGAGGGTAGTGTGTACCTGAAAATATATGTGTATACGTGTGTGTGTGTGTGTATACCAAATATATATATATGTACCCAGGAGCATTCTACCTCCTAGCTACAATCCCAGACCTTTTTCTTTTGAAACAAGGTCTCACTGAATTGCTGGGGTTGGCCTTGAACTTTCGATCCTCCTGTTTCAGTCTCCTCAGTAATCCCGTAAACCTGAAATCCCAGGTTAAGGATCATCGGTGTGCACCACCATGCCCAGCTATGAGAAATACTTAGGAATAAAATCAGTGGGAATTAATGGCT
The DNA here is from genome assembly GCA_004027655.1 of Graphiurus murinus. Classification (NCBI taxonomy): domain Eukaryota; kingdom Metazoa; phylum Chordata; class Mammalia; order Rodentia; family Gliridae; genus Graphiurus; species Graphiurus murinus. Next base: position 70,989 of record PVLC010005964.1, read on the forward strand.
GCCGACATGGGGAATGAAGAAGCAGCCTGAACCTTGAGCTTTCCTCCATCCCTATCATTAGTGGTCTGATTCAGGCTCGCCATTACCTCAATTACACGCTCAACAAACGCTTACTAAGTACCTTCTTTGTGTCAGGTCCTGAAGACACAAAGGTGGACAATCTGGAAATGCTCTCTGTCCTCAAATCTCAGCTAAGGCTGCCCGTGGTACTGCTTCATGTGTGACATCTCAGTCCCCAGGACTCTTATTGTCTCTATTTTGCAGATGAGATAACCCAGGCTTAGTAAGTTTAATAATTTGCTCAAGGTTACACAGCTGGCTGATAAGTAGCGGTGCCAGTAACTAAACATAGACCCAGCTTCCTTCAAAACCATGATGTTTTTGTTTGTTTGTTCATTTGTTTGTTTGTTGTACAGGAGACTGAACTCAGGTGCATTCCACCTCCAAGCTACACCCCCAGCCCTTAAAAAAAAATTTTTTTTTTTAAATTTTGAAATAGGGTCTTGCTAAGTTGCTGAGGATCTCACTAAGTTGCCAAGGCTGGCCTCGAACCTGTGCTCCTCCTACCTCAGCCTCCCAAGTACTGGAATCACAGGCATGTGCCACCATACCTGGCTCTAAGGCCATATTTTTTTTTTTTTTTTTTTTTTTTTTGCGGTACTAGGGATTGAACTCAGGGGCATTCTACCTCCGAGCTGCACCCTCAGCCCTATTTTTTATTCTTTATTTTGAAACCGGGTCTCACTAAGTTGCGGAGTGCCTCACTAAGTAGCTGAGGCTGGCCGCGAACCCGGATCCTCTGGTCTCAGCCTCCCAAATGCTGGGATTACAAGCGTGCGCCACCACGCCCGGCTTCTAAGGCCATATTTTTAAACATTTGCCTATGCTATCTCTCATGCAATTATACCCAAAGGGTTAAAAAATCATGATAGAGTACACTGGTTCAGATATGTCCAGTTCGTTATTTTCTGCTTTTGGCAGCAGGGTAGTTTGGGGGGTGAGTGATGGTGTCCTCTTCAATTAGGGGCACTCTGAGGAAAGGGTGAAGTTTGGGATGGGGGGCGAGGCACTGGCTTTCTAAGGCATTTTGGTTTGGGATGGCTGTGAGACATCCCGGTGGAGACACCATTGGTGTATTGGTACTTGGATAGATGAGCCTGAAGTTCAAGGGTAGCAGGGGCGGGGTAATCATGGCCCCAGGGGTTTCCTGGGGGGAGAGAAGCAGCCTGCTGAGAAGGGCAAGTGGGGTACAGGCTTACAGAGAGTGGACTGGACTTGGAGTGAGTGATTAGAGAAACAGGACAAGACCTTGGCCAAATACAAAGATATAATTAAGGAGTATTTAAGGTTAGGAACAATGAATTTACAGTGATAACCATCTGCAAGGATGAAGGGTTTCCTCCAGTAGCAAACAGGAACATTTGAGCAAATTTTATCTATCTTATTAATTCTGTGTGTGTGTGTGTGTGTGTGTGTGTGTGTGTGTGTGTGTGTGCGTGTGTGTGTGTTACTGG